>CAUYLG010010329.1:0-76022 GCA_963573385.1 Cacajao melanocephalus | reverse complement strand
GTAGGGACATGGATGAACCTGGAAACCATCATTCTCAGCAAACTGACACAAGAACACAAAATCAAACACTGCATATTCTCACTCATAGGCGGGTGATGAACAATGAGAACACATGGACATAGGGAGGGGAGCACTACACACAGGGGTCTGTTGTGGGGGAAATAGGGGAGGGACAGTGGGAGGTGGGGAGGTGGGGAGGGATAGCATGGGAAGAAATGCCAGATATAGGTGAAGGGGAGGAAAGCAGCAAATCACACTGCCAAGGGTGTACCTATGCAACAATCTTACATGTTCTTCACATATACCCCAAAACCTAAAATACAATAAAAATTAAAAAAAAAATAAAAAAACAAACAAAAAAAATTTATTTTGATTTCAGTAGTTTTTGGGCAACAGGTGGTGTTTGCATGAAAAAGTTCTTCAGTGGTGATTTCTGACATTTTGGCGCACTCATCACCTGAGCAATGTACACTGTACCCCATTTGTAGGCTTTTGTCCCTCATCCCCCTCCCATCCTTCCCTCAGAGTCCCCAAAGTCCATTATATGTATGGCTCTGCATCCTCATATCTTGGCTCCCATATATAAATGAGACCATATGAGGTTTGTTTTTCCATTCTTGAGTTACTCCACTTAGAATAATTGTCTCCAACTTCATCCAGGTTGCTGTGAATGCCGTTATTTCATTCCTTTTATTGGCTGAGTAGTATATCATGGTGTGTGGGTGGGTGGGTGGGTGTGTGTGTGTGTGTCACATTTTCTTTATCCACTTCTTGGTTGATGGGCATTTAGGCTGGTTCCATATTTCTGCAATTGCAAATTGTGCTGCTATACACATGTGTGTGCAAGTGACTTTTTCATATAATAACTTCTTTTCCTCTGGGTAGATACCCAGTTGTGGGATTGGTGGATAAAATGGTAGTTCTACTTTTACTACTTTAAAGAATCTCCATACTGTTTTCCATAGTTGTTGTATTAGTTTACATTACCACCAGCAGTGTAAAAGTGTTCCCTTTTTACCACATCCATGCCAACATATATTATTTTTGGATTTTTTAATTATGGCATTTTTTGAAGGAGTAAAATGGTATCAAATTGTGGCTTTGATTTGTATTTCCCTGATAATTAGTGATGTAGAGCATTTTTTTCATGTTTGTTGGCCATTTGTATATCTTCTTTTGAGAATTGTCTATTCATATCCTTTGTATATTTTTTAATGGAATTATTTTTTTTTATTCTTGCTCATTTGTTTGAGTTTCTTGTAGATTCTTGATATTAGTTCTTTGTCAGATGCATAGTTTGCAAACATTTGCACCCATTCAGGAGGCTGTCTGTTTACTTCGCTGATTATTTCTTTTGTTGTGCAGAACCTTTTTAGTTTAACTAAGTCCCACCTATTTTTACTTTTGTTGAATTTGCTTTTGGTTTCTTGCTCATGAACTCTTTGCCTAAGCCAATGTCTAGAAGAATTTTTCCGATGTTATCTTCTAGAATTTTTATGGTTTCAGGTCTTAGATTTAGATCTTTGAGTTATCTTGAGTTGACATTTGTCTAAGTTAAGAGACGAGTATCCAGCTTTATTCTTCTACATGTGGTTTGCCATTATCCCAGAACCATTTGTTAAATAGGGTGTCCTTTCCCCACTTTATGTTTTCGTTAGCTTTGTCAAAGATCAGTTGGCTGTAAGTATTTGGCTTTATTTAAGTTCTCTATTCTGTTCCATTAGTCTACATGCCTATTTTTATACCAGTAACATGGTATTTTGGTAACATAGCCTGTAGTATAGTTTGAAATTGGGTAATGTGATGCCTTCAAATCTGTTCTTTTTGCTTAGTCTTCTTGGGCTATGTGGGCTTTTTGGTTCCATATGAATTTTAGGATTGTTTTTTCTAGATCTGAGAAAAAAGATGATGTTATTTTTATGGGAATTGTCTTGAATTTGTAGGCTGCTTTTGGCAGTATGATCATTTTCACAATATTGATTTTACCCATCTGTGAGCATGGGATGTGTTTTTATTTGTCTCATCTATGATTTGTTTCAGTAGTGTTCTGCAATTTTTCTTGTAGAGGTCTTTCACCTCCTTGGTTAGGTCTATTCCTAAGTTATTTATTTATTTATTTATATTTGCAGCTGTCATAAAAGGGCCTGAGTTCTTCATTCGATTCTCAGCTTGGTTGTTGGTATATAGCAGTGCTACTTATTTGTGTACATTGATTTCATATCCTCAAACTTTAGTGAATTAATTTGTCAGATGTAGGAGCTTTCTGGATGAGTCTTTAGGGTTTTCTAGGTATACAATCATATCATCAGCAAACAGTGACTTCCTCTTTACTCATTTGGATGCCCTTTATTTTATTCTCTTCTTTAATTTACCTGGCTAGGATTTCCAGTACGTTAAATAGAAGTGGTGAAAGTGGGCATCCTTGTCTTGTTCCAGTTCTCCGGGGGAATGCTTTCAACTTCTCCCCATTCAGTATAATGTTGGCTGTGTGTTTGTCACAGATGGCTTTATTACCCTGAGGTATGTCCCTTCTATGCCAATTTTTCTGAGGGTTTTAATCATAAAGTCATGCTGGATTCTGTCAAATACTTTTTCTGCATCTATTAAGATAATCATATGGTTTTTAATTTTGTTTTTGTGATGTATCACATTTATTGACTTGGGTATGTTAAACCATCCCTGCATCCCTGTTGTGAAACATACTTGATCACGGTGTATTATATTTTTGATATGCTGTTGGATTTGGTTAGCTAGTATTTTGTTGCAGATATCTACATCTATGTTCATCAGTAATACTGGTCTGTAGTTTTCATTTTTCGTTATGTTCCTTCCTGGTCTTGGTATTAGGGTGATACTGGCTTCATAGAATGAATTAGGGAGGATTCCCTCTTTATCTTTTGGAATAGTTTCAGTTAAATTCATACCAATTCTTCTTTAAATGTCTGATAGAATTCAGCTGTGAATCCATCTGATCCTTAACTTTTTTTTGGCAAATTTTAAAATTACTGTTTCAATCTCACTACTTATTATTGCTCTGTTCAGAGTTTCTGTTTCTTCCTGATATAATCTAAGAGGGTTGTATATTTCCTGTAATTTATCCATCTCCTCTACATCTTGTAATTTGTGTGCATAAAGGTGTTTATAGTAGCCTTAAATAATCTTTTGTATTTCTGTGGTATCAATTGTAATAGTTACCGTTATGTTCTAATTGAGCTTTTTGTATCTTCTGCTTTCTTGCTTAATCTTGCTAATGATCTGTCAAATTTGTTAATCTTTTCAAATAATCAGTTGTTCCTCTTTTGTATTTTTTTTTCAATTTCATTTAGTTCTGCTCTGATCTTTGTTATTAATTTTCTTCGGCTGGGTTTTGGTTTGGTTTGTTCTTCTTTCTCTAGTTCCTTGAGGTGTGACCTTGGATTGTCTATTTGTGCTTTTTTAGGCTTTTTGATATAGGCATTTAATGCTATGAACTTTCCTCTTAGCACTGCTTTTTCTGTGTCAGAGGTTTAGATTGGTTTTGTCAGTATTACTGCTCAGTTCAAAGAATTTTAAATTTTCCATCTTGATTTAAATTAATTTCCATGTATTGGTATAGTTCTGAGGATTCCTTTTGGAGTAATTTCTAATTTTATGCTACTGTGGTCTGAAAGAGTACTTCATATAATTTTGATTTTCTTAAATTTATTGAGACTTCTTTTGTGGCCTATCATATGATCTCACCAGAAGGGAGCAGGAGTAGCTATTCTTTTTTTTTTTTTTTTTTAACCCTGAGACAGAGTCTCACTCTGTCACCAGGATGGAGTGCAGTGGCGTGATATCAGCTCACTGTAACTCTGCCTCCCAGGTTCAAGCAATTCTCCTGCCTCAGCCTCCTGAGTAGCTGGGACTATAGGCGCACACCACCATGCCTGGCTAATTTTTGTCTTTTTAGTAGAGACGAGGTTTCACCATGTTGGTGAGGCTGGTCTTGAACTCCTGACCTCACAGTCCACCCACCTCAGCCTCCCAAAGTGCTGGGATTACAGGCGTGAGCCACTGCGCCTGGCCAGGAGTAGCTATTCTTATATCAGACCAAACAGACTTTAAAGCAACAGCAGTTAAAAAAGACAAAGAGGGACATTTATGTAATGGTAAAGCAATCAGTCCAACAGGAAAATGTCACAATCCTAAATTAATATGCATTTAACATGGAAACTCACAAATCTGTAAAACAATTATTACTAGGCACAAGAAATTAGATATATAGCAACACAATAATAGTGGAGGACTTCAACATTCCACTGAAAGCACCAAACAGGTCATCAAAATGGAAAGTCAGCAAAGAAATAATGGACTTCAATTATGCCCTAGAACAAATGTACTTAACAGATATTTATAGAATATTCTACCCAACAACTTCAGAATATACATTCTATTCATCAGCACATAGAATTCCAGTACGATGATGAATAACTGGTGACAGTGTGTATCCTTGTCATGTTTCAGATCTTAGAGGAAAAACTTTTGGTTTTTCCCCATTCAGTATGATACAAGCTCTGAATCTGTCATATATGGTTTTTACTATGCTGAGGTATATTCCTTATACCACCAATTTTTTGATAATTTTTATCATGAAGGGATATGGAATTTTATCAAATACTTTTTTCAGCATCAATTGAAATGATCATATGGTTTTTATCCTTCATTCTGTTAAATATGGTGTATCACACTGATTGATTTGCATATGTTGAACCACTTCAGGAATAAATGCCACTTGGTAATGATGAATGATACTTCTAATGTATTGTTGAATTTGGTTTGTAGTATCTTGAGGATTTTTACATCAATATTCATCAATGATTCTGATCTGTAGTTTACTTTTCTTGATGTGTCTTTGTCTAGTTTTGATATCCAAATAACACTGCCTTGTAGAGTAAGTTTGGGAGTATTCCCTCCTCTTTTATTTTTTAAAATAGTTTGCGTAGAATTGGTATTAGTTCTTCTTTGAATGTTTGTAGAATTCAGCAGTGAAGCCAGCAAGTCCTGGGCTTTTCTTTACTGGGATCCTTTTTACTGCTTGGTCTGTTCAGGATTTGAATTTCTTCCTGGTTCAATCTTGGGAGGTAGTATATATTTAGAAATTTGTCCATTTCTTCTAGATTTTCTAATTTATTGGCATAGACTTGCTCATGGTAGAGACTAATAATACTTCGACTTTCTGCAGTGTCAGTTTCAATGTCTCCTTTTTCATTTCCGATTTTGTTTGTATCTTCTCTCTCTTTTACTTAGTCTGGCTAATGATTTGTCATTTTTTAAAAACTTTTCAGAAAACAAACTTATTTTACTGATTTTTTTTTGAGGTGGAGTCTTGCTCTGTTGCCAGGCTGAAATGCTTTTGTGCGATCTTGGCTCACTGCAACCTCCACCTCCCAGGTTCAAGTGATTCCCCTGCCTCAGCCTCCTGAGTAGCTGGGACTACAGGCATAAGCCACCACGCCCAGATAATTTTTTGTATTTTAGTAGAGATGGGGTTTCACCATGTTGGCCAGGAGGTCTTGATCTGACTTTATGATCCACCTGCCTCAGCCTCCTAAAGTGCCAGGATTATAGGCATGAGCCACCGTACCCAGTCTATTGATCTTTTTTATTGTGTGTGTGTGTGTGTGTGTGTGTGTGTGTGTGTGTGTGTGTGTGTTTCAATTTCAATTTCATTTATTTCTGCTCTGATCTTTATTATTTCTTTCCTTCTACTAATTTTGGGTTTGGTTTGCTCTTGTTTTTCTGATTCTTTAAGACACATTGTTAGATTGTTTCTTTGAAGTTGTTCTTTTTTGATGTAGTCACTTATAGCTATAAATATGCCTCTTAGTACCGCTTTCACTCTCTTGGTATATTGTGTTTCCATTATCATTTGTTTAAAGAGAATTTTTCAAATTCTTCATTTCTTCATTGACCCACTGGTCATTAGGAGCATACTGTTTAATTTCCATGTGTTTAGTTTCCAAATTTCTTGTTATTGACTTGCATATATATTTTAAATTGTTATATCCTCTTGCTGAATTGACCCCTTTATTATTATACAATAGCCTTCTTTGTTTCTTCTTATAGTTTCTGTATTTAAGTATATTTTGTCTGATACAAGTATAGCAACTCCTCTTTTTCTGGTTTCCATTGGCATAGAACGTCTTTCTTCATACTTTTATTTTTAGTCTATGTGTATCTTTATAGGTGAAGTGTGTTTTTTGTTGGCAACAGAACAATTAGTCTTGTTTTTCATCCATTCAGCCAGTCTAGGTCTTTTGATTAGAAAGATTAGTCCACTTACACTTCATATTATTATTGATAAGTAAGGGTTTACTTCTGTGATTTTGTTATCTGTTTTCTGGTTGTTCTGTGGTCTTCTCTTCTTTCTTTGCTTCCTGTCTTCCTGTAGTGAACATGATTTTTCTCTGATGACATACTTTAGTTTCTTGCTTTGTATTTTTTTTTTTTTTTTTTGTATTTTTTACTCTGTATTTTTTTTGGTTTGAGGTTACAATGAGGCTTGGAAATTTAAGACCCATATTTTAACCTGATAACAATATAACACTTTGCATAAAAGAAAAATAAAAACTCAATGTTTTAAATTTGTCCCCCCACTTTTTAACTTTTTGTTGTTTCTACTTATATCTTACTGTACTATGTAAGTTGTTGAAATTATAATTTTTGAATGGTTCCTCCATTATCTAGTATTTCTACTTACAAGAGTAGTTTACACACAACAGTTAGAGTGTTTTAATATTCTGCATTTTTCTGTGCATTTACTATTACCAGTGAATTTTGTAAATTCAATTGATTATTTATTGCTCACTAATGTTTCTTTCTTTCTGACTGAAATACTCACTATAGCATTTATTGGAAGACAGGTTTGGTATTGAAGAAATCCCTCAGCTTTTGTGTGGGAATGTCTTTATCTCTCTTTCATGTTCGAAGGATGTTTTGCCAGAAACACTACTTTAGGGTAAAATTTTTCATCCCTTCAGCCCTTTAAATATGTCATTCAATTATCTCCTGGCCTATAAGGTTTCCACTGAAAAGCCTGCTGTCAGATGTACTGAAGCATTATTGTATGTTGTTTGTTTCTTTTATCTTGCCACTTTCTGGATCCTTTCTTTACCCTTGACCTTTGGGAGTATGATTATTAAACATCTTAAATAATCTTCAGGTTAAACCTGCTTAGTGTTCTATAACCTTGTTGTACTTGGATATGGATATTTTTCTCTAGGTTTGGGAAATTGTCTGTTATCCCTTTCAATAACCTTTCTACCCCATCTCTTTCTCTACCTCCTCTTTAAAGCCAATAACTCAGATTTGCCCTTTTGAGGCTATTTTCTAGATCTTACAGGCATGCTTCATTTTTTGTTCTTTTTTCGCCTATGTGTTTTCAAATAGCCTATCTTCAAGCTCACGAATTCTTTCTTCTGCTTCATCCATTCTGCTATTAAAGGAGTCTGATACATTTTGCAGTGTGCCAAATGCATTTTCATTTCCAAGATTTCTGCTTCTTTTTCTCTTTGTGAAATTAATCTGATATAATTCTGATTCCTTCTCTGTGTTATCTTAAATTTGAGTTTCCTCAACACGGCTATTTTTAAATCTTGTATGAAAGGTCACATATCTCTGTTTCTCCAGGACTGGTCCCTGGTGCCTTCCTTAGTTCATTGGAGAAGTCATATTTTTTTGGATGTGTTGATGCCAGTTGATGTTCTTTGGTCCCTGAGCATTAAAGAGTTAGGTATTTATTGTAATATTCACTGTCTGGGCTTATTTGTAGCTGTCCTACTTGGGAAGGCTTTCCAGATATTTGAAAGAACTTGGGTTTTATGATCTAAGCTGTATCTACTTTTAGGGACACCCTAAGCCCAGTAACACTGTGGTTCCTGCAGACTCGTGGAGGTGATTCTCTGAATTACCAGGCAGAGACTTTTGTTTTCCTCCCTTACTTTCTCCCATACAGAATCTCTCTTTCTGTTCTGACACCTAAAGATGTAGGTGGAGTGACACAAGCACTCCTTTGGCTCTTACCATTATGACTACACTGGGTCAGACCCGAAGCCAGAACAGTGCTGGGTCTCACTGAAGGCATGCAATAATCACTCCCTGACTACTGTATATGTTTGCTTAAGGCCCTGGGCTCTACAATCAGTATGTGGCAAAGCCAGCCAGGCCTGTGTCCTTCCCTTCAGGATGGTCAGGTTCCCCAGGTCCCCGGTAGGTGGGTCCAGGTGTGCTGAGAGCCAGGGACTACAGAAAAAAACCCTTGGAGCTGGCACTCAAACCACAAGATGCAGTCCTTCCCACTCTTCCCTCCCCTTTCAAAAGGCAGAGTCATCTCACCCTGTAGCCACTGCCACACCATGCCATAAGGAATATTGCCAGACTATCAGTCAATGTTCCCTTAAGTGCCACAGGCTCTTAAATCAGCTTTTGTTGAATGCCGCCTGGCCTGGGACACAACCCTCAGGGAAGTGGGCTCCTCTCTGGCCAGGGCAGGTCCAGATATGCTGCCCAAGAGTTAAGTCCTGGAATCAAGGACACCAAGAGCCCACTTGGTGCTCTTCCCACCTGTGGCAATGCTGATACCTGAAGCCAGCAAGTCTCAGAGTCTCACCCAGAGCCCTCATTGTAGTACCTGGGTATTGCTGCTACTTATTCAGGGCCCAAGGGCTCTTCAGTTAGCAGGTAATAATGCTACCAGGATTGGGCCTGTTCTTTCAAGGTAGTATGTTCCCTTTTTGCCCAGGGTGTGTCTAGAAACGTCATCTGAAAGCTAGGCCCTGGAATGAGGGCCTCACCTCTGTCTAGTGCCCTATCCTGCTGGGGCTGAGATGGTATCCAAAATGCAAGTCAAAGTCCTCCCCACTCTTCCCTCTCCTTTCCTCTAGCAGAAGGAAGGGGCCTCTTTTGGAGCTGTGAGCTGTGCAGCCTGGGGTTATGAGAGAGATGATGTCAGTACTCCCTTGGCTGCCCCTAATGTGGGTCTCAATATGTACAAGCACACTTCAGTCCACTATCTCTGGACATAGTTCAGTAATAGGTCTTGCTTAAGAGTTGCAGTCCTTATGGCCTAGAGTGACTTTCAGCTTTACTTGGAGACAGAATTTGTAGCCCTCTGTGGTAAGGTTTGCTGGTTCTCAAGTTCTGACCACTGGGATCCACAATTTTCCTCTGTCCAGGGCTGTTTTAAATGTTCCCTCTGTGGGCTGATATCAGCTGAGTTTAGTTTGGTTTTCCTTTCTGCTCTAACAGGATGGCACTGAGTTAATTACCTCACAATGTTGTGTTCTCCCTTACCCAGCACCCAGAAATGCTCTCTGCACTACACTGCCACTGCTGCAGATTGGGGAGGGGTAGTGTTGGTGATTCCAGATGGTGTTTCCCGTCTCTTCAGTGCCTCTTTCAGTAGTATGAAGCTAAAACCAGGCACCATGAGTACTCGCCTGATGTCTGGTTTTTATGAAGGTGTTTTTCTCTGTGTAGATGGTTGTTAACTTGGTGTCCTTGTCGGGGGACAATCAGTGAGGCTTCTATTCTGCCATTTTGCTCTGCCTCTGCTTGTTTTGTCTTAAATTAGAATAGCAACTTCTGCTTTTTTCTGTTTTCTAGGTAGATTTTTCTCCATCCCTTTACTTTGAGCCTGTGGGTTTCACTGCATGTGAGATTGGTCTCTTGAAGACAGCATGCAATTGGGTCTGCTTTATTCAACTTGCCACTTTGTGCCTTTTAATTGAGGCATTTACATTCAAGGTTATTATTGATATATGCAGATTTAATCTGGTCATCATGTTTTTAGCTGGTTATTATGCAGACTTCTTTATGTGATTGCTTTATAATGTCATTGGTCTATGTAGCGGCCAATAAAAATCTTTCCTTTCCATATATTGCACTCTCTTCAGGACCTCTTATAAAGCAGGTTTGTTGGTAGTCAACTCCCATAACATTTGCTTGTCTAAAAAGGATCTTATTTTTCCTTCACTTATTAAGTTTAGTTAGGCTGGATATTAATTCTTGGTTGGAAATTCTTTTAAGAATGTTGAATATAGCTACCCCTCCCCAACCCCACAAATCTCTTTCTGGGTTGTAAAGCTTTTGCTGAAAGGTCTGCTAGCAAATTGATGAGGTTCCCTTTGCAGGTGACTGCCTCTTCTCTCCATGACATTCAAGTTTTTTCTTTCATGTCAACTGTGGAGAATCTGATGACTATGAGTCTTAGAAATGTTCTTCTTGTATAGCATCTTGCAGTTCTTTTTCACATTTCCTGAATTTGAACGCTGGCTTTTCTAGTGAGGTTGGGTAATTTTTCATAACCAATATCCTGAAATGTTTTCCATGCTGCTTGCTTTCTTTCCCTCTTTCAGGGATGCCAATGAGTCATACATTTGGTCTCTTTACATAATCTCATATTTCTGGAAGGTGTTCTTCACTCTTCTTCACTGTATTTTCTTTATATTTGTTTGAATGGTGGATTTTGGAGAATCAATATTTGAGCTGTGATAGTCCTTCCTTAGCTTGGCTTATTCTGCATTAATATTTAAAGTGTATTCTGAAATTCCTGAAGTCAGTTTTTCAGCAGTATCAGTGCTTCTTCTTTTTTAAAATGGCCATTTTATCTTTTACTACCTTATCATTTTATTGTATTCCTTAGAATCCTGAGATTGAGTTTCAATGAATTCTTTTTAATCCATATTCTAAATTCTATATCTAGAATTAGGTTATTACTGATATATGCAGATTTGACCTGGTCATTGAGTTTGGCCAGTGACCTGGGAACCATTTCATCCTGATTAAGAACCATTGCTGGGGAACTAGTACAGTTGTTTGGAGGTAAAAAGTCTATCTTTTTGAGTTCTCAGAGTTCTTGCACTTGTTCTTCCTGTTTGTGAGTTGATGTTTCTTCAATCTTTAAAGTTGCTTTCTTTGGATGCTTTTTTCTTTTATTTGATTTTTTTCAGGGGTTTAATTGTGATATAAGGTGGGTTCAGTTTACTGACTTTGTTTCTGTAAAAAATTAGAAGGCTACAGCTCAGCTCGGCACTCCTGGGCAGTGTGCTCTAACTGTGGAGAGCTAGTATCCTGGCCCCTTGAGGTCAAAAACCTGCTGTACTGGTGGGCTAAAGTGTTCCTGGGCCACAGGCCACAACACTCTGATGTGTGCTGCCAGCCAAAGCACTTCATTAGACAGGGGCCAGCTGGAACTTTCCATGCCAGGCACTATTTGCCACTGCAGGAGTTTTAATGCAGGACCCCGGGAGGAAGCCCATTTGGGCATCCAATGCCATACTGCAAGCAGCCATCACTGGATAGGCTGGTCCCAAGAAGAGGCCGGCAGACAGGGGTCACTCAGGTCAGACTGGCCCATCTCCCAGGCACGGATACCCTGCTCTGTTAAGGTCTGACAGTTCCCCTAAAACGAAAGTCTCCTACCGTAGCAAGGGAAGCCTTCAGGTGTGGGCATTCCTAGCTGTGCTCCATCACAGACACTCCTACACTCAACCCTCTGCCTACTGCACAGGCTAGAGTCCTGCCCCAACACATCTCCAACCAGCTATCCCTGCTAGCTCAAGTGTCCATGGGGGTCATGGGTCCTCTGCTGCCATGATTCCAGAGGTCCATGGTGAGACTGGGTTGCTCCTTGCCTGCTCATCTCCCCTCTTCCCCAGGAGTCATTCAGGCCAGGAAGGAGTCCTTTTGCACGGTAGCCCCATGCAGAGTTCTCATCTTCCTCCCCCTCCATACTAGCACGTGTGTTCTCCCTCCATCCACTCTCAATGCCTTCCCTCAGATGATATATTCACAGTGTACCAGTCTTCCCAGTGTCCCAGTCTCTTGGTAGCAGATATTCCTCCTGGCTGCATCTAGTCAGCCACCTTAGAAACTATTATTTACTTTATGAAATACACATGTCTTTTTTTCTTACAACTTGCTTTTGGCCATTTTATTACTTCTTTCTACCTTTAACTGAGGGACATAAACAAGTAAGAGTTGAAAATCCAGTCAGCCTGACAACGTTTTGGGGAAAATACTTAATTCACACAGAGAATAAAATTAACAATTAAGGCTTCGTAATTATTTAACTTTGCTGTTGCTATTCTCTTTTAGAAAGTCACGTATAGGGGAGTTTAAGATGACAGACAGGAAGTAGCTAGTGTACACTGCTTTCATGGAGATGAAACAAAGTGGTGAGTAAATACTGGTTCTTTCTTTTCTTCAAATGGATTGCCAAGGAGATCCCATGAAGATTCACTAAGGAAGCAACAGGACCAACAAAGAAAAAAGAGGAGTGAAGCCAGGCAGCTTCCCACCCAGAACTGATGTGGAGTTCAGATATTTTATCGTGTCAGAATTCTTGTGCTGGTTCCTGCTCATCTGGAGAGGAATGGGTAGGTCTTTTGGCTTTGCTTCTATTGCCTTATCGTATTTTGGCTTTGCTTCTATTACCTTATGCACTTCCGTGGACTGGTTTTATATTGAGCTGTGCAAGCTGATTGATGGTGCTGTCAGGTGAGAGCCAGTTGCAACACAAGCAGGTAGGTATGTACCTGATCTTTGTTTATGCTTTGCTCTGTTGTTTCAAGTGAAAGACTAGACATTGGAGTACCTCGTGCCCTAAGCTTCCTGTTCTGTGGGGTTGGAGGGACACAGTTGTGTCAAGCTAGAGCCCCTTGCTTTCTCACAAATACCCAAATGGCAAACACAGGCACCTGCCCTAACAAGGGTTAATGGTAGGAGTTCCTTGTGAAGTGCACTGAAGACTTTGCAGGGAGTTGAGGTGACTCTACCAGCTTCCTCTCCTACATAGGCAAGAACTTGATTTGTTTTCTTATTACACAACTGTTCCAGGGCTTATGACTCCTAGTTTAGATTCATATTCTAGTCTATCTCCAGACTACAATGAGGCTGAGAGCCACAGTAAATGCCTGTTTTGTGACTTTCTGTGGGAGTGGTTTCAGGGCATAATTTCATCTCTGAATTGGATACAGACAGTTTTATGGCTCACCTCTTTGCCAGTTTGACAGTACTGCTGCTGCTTGTAAATGGTGTACGGGGGGGCTACACCTTTGGGCCCACGTAAGTGGGTTTTGGTTCTGGTGGTTGTGGCTGGTTAGGTCAGCCTGACTTCAGACCCTGGGGAAGTGATCAGGTGCCAGTAGAGTTGGAACAGCATAAGTAGGGTAGGTAGCTTGTTCCCAGGCCACTACATGGCTGGCAGAACAGTGGGTATGAGTACTGAAGGGGCTGTGTAAACAGTGCCGCAATAAACATATGTGTGCATGTGTCTTCATAACAGAATGATTTATAATCTTTCGGGTATATACCCAGTAATGGAATTGCTGGGTCAAATGGTACTTCTAGTTGTAGATCCTTGAGGAATCATCATACTCTCTTCCACAATGGTTGAACCAATTCACACTCTCACCAACAGTGTAAAAGCATTCCTATTTCTTCACATCCTCTCCAGCATCTGTTGTCTCCTGATTTTTTAATGATCACCATTCTAACTGGCATGAGATAGTATCTCAATGTGGTTTTGATTTGCATTTCTCTGATGACCAGTGATGATGAGCTTTTTTTCATGTTTATTGGCTGCATAAATATATTCTTTTGAGAACTGTCTGTTCATATCCTTTGTCCACTTTTTGATGGGGTTGTTTTTCTCCTGTAAAATTGTTTAAGTTCTTTGTAGATTCTGGATGTTAGCCCTTTGTCAGATGGGTAGCTTTCAAAAAATTTTTCCCATTCCATTGGTTGCCGGTTCACTCTAATGACAGTTTCTTTCGCTGTGCAGAAGCTCTTTAGTTTAATTAGATCACATTTGTCTATTTTGGCTTTTGTTGCCATTGCTTTTGTGTTTTAGTTATGAAGCCCTTGCCCATGCCTATGTCCTGAATGGTATTACCCAGGTTTTTTTCTAGGGTTTTTATGGATTTAGGTCTTATGTTTAAATCTTTAATCCATTTGGAGTTAATTTTTGTATAAGGTATAAGGAAGGGATCCAGTTTCAGCTTTCTGCATACAGCTAGCCAGTTTTCCCAACACCATTTATTAAATAGGGAATCCTTTCCCCATTGCTTTTGTCAGGTTTGTCACAGGGGGTTTTAAAGGAAGACTTAGCACAAGCCAAGAATTCTAATCATTAAGTATATCTTGTCTGTTCTCAAATGACGCTTTGAGAATTAATTAAATAACTTCTAATTTCTTCTTAGAAAAAGTTACTGAATATCAAAACCCAGAAAAACTTAAATTATGGTTTGTATGTATAAGATCTATCAAAAGACACATCCATCATATCCATCATAGGTGAGAACATTTGGATCATAGAAGTAGAAACAGAAACTAGAGAATTGGGGAAATGCAATGTTATCATTTTATTCTTTGTCCATATTTAAAAGCCTCTTATCCTTTTCTTAAAGGCCCTGTAGTAAAGCATGCTTGATTTCATAAAATCATAGAGGTGGACTACACATTCTCAGTAAATAGTTAATATAAAAGTCATAAAAGAATAGGCTAAATGAAAGAATATGCGTAGCAGAAACAGCTGTTTTTGTGCTCTTTAGTCAATATAATTGCAACATGCCTAATCATTAACTTTTTTCTGCAAATAAGAAAAACAATTTCAATAATAGCAGAGAAAATCCTAGTCAACCTGTCAGAACATCACTGTTTCATAACAACTTAAGAATCACCGTCTTAAAAGAATTAAAGATCTAATCAACATCTTCATTTGATAGACAACCCAGCTGTCAGCCTGAGAGGTTGAGTGGCTTGCTGAGATCACCCAGGTAATCAGAAGCAGATTCTAGACATGAAGCCAAGTCTACTTATTCCTAGTCTACTACTAGTAGTTTCTTTTTATCACACTTTACAAATGTGTTTATGAGTAAGTAAGATAGGTCAAGATTAAATGTAAATATTTGGCAAATGTGTGAACTTAGGCTTGTTTATATTTTCATTGTGAAAGACACAACTTTTTATTTGAGGTATGGCTTACTCACGAAAACATTTACAAACTCCAAAGTATTCACTATGATTTCTGATTTACAAATTGCTAATGAAACAAAGTATTTAAATATGGCTTGTGTTTTGAAATGCTAAATGTTAAACCTAAAATTACGTAATGAGATTCCTACCATCTTCCTTTCACACTTATTTGAATCCATCCTATCCATCAGTTACTACAACAGAAAAGCATGGCATGCATTTGATTCATAATTTTATGTACTATACTTTACCATAACAGGTGCATAGTCCTTAGGCATAACATAAACTTATAAAGTTCTCTTAAATGGATCGAGATCATAAAAGAAAAATCATAAATGATTTTTTAGGTAAACAGAAAAAAGACAAAAACATACACAGAATAAGTCAAGAGTTTTCAAAGTATTAATATGCAAGCAAAGTACCTATAGTCACTAAAGAGATTATATAAGACCTTGATGCAAGAAAATACAGTATTTTGGGGGGGTTAATAAGAGCATAACTTTAAAAATATTACTAATGCTTTACATCAGATAACTTTGCTTTCAAACGTAACAAAATATATTTGCACACAGGTTTAAATTAAAAAACTATTGTTTCTATTTCATTCACTTTAAAAATAATTAGCATAACTATAAATTTCAGTGTTTACCTGAAAGAATGCATCCTTTCGACTTAGAGGTATGCTCATGAAAAGTGTCGCATAACTTTCTGAAATTCTATCAAATAAGCAATCCTGGTTTTCTCTGTCAGGCTTTAAAAAAGTGTGAAATTAAAGTCAATATTACAATTTAAAACTGTAATTTGTTTACATGATGTCAGCAATTTTATTTATTCTTATAAGCACTCAATTGGTACAGGAGTATCAGCATGGGTGGCTTTTGGCATAATGTAGACCCAAATTTTAATACTGGCTGTTATACATTAGCTGTATTATCCTGGGCAAGTTAATTAAGTGCCAGGTTTCTCATCTGCCAAATGTAGGTAATATATACTTATCTTAAAGGAGTGTAGTAAAATTAAATAAGCACAGAGATCATATTTTTGTAACTTTGTATTTCAAGGACTTAGTACACTACTTGGCAATGAAAAGCATGCAAACATTTTATGAGTTAATTATCCTTGCATTCCAGGAATAAATCCCATTGGTTATGGTGTACAATCCTTTTAATACGCTGTTGACTTTGATTTGCTAGTATTTTGTTGAGGATTTTTATGTCAATACTCATCATAAAAGATATTGGTAGCTTCTGTTTTGTTTTTATTGTAGTGTCTTTTTTGGGTTGGTATTTCTTCCTTTTCAACTTTTTGGAAGAGTTTCAGAAGGACTGGTGTTTATTTTTAAATGCTGGTAGCCTTCAACAGTGAAGCCCTCTGTTACAGGGCTTTTTGTTGATGGGAGGTTTTTGATTACTGATTCAATCTCCTTAATAGTTATAATTTATTTATATTTTCTATTTCTTATTCCATCTTGTTAGATTGTATGTTTCTAAGAATTTGTCCATTTCAATAACATTATTCCAATTGGTTGGCATATATCTGTTTATAACACTCTCTTATAATCTTTTTTACTTCCATAAAATTGATAATATTTTCCCCAATTTCATTTAAAATTTTAGTATAGTCTTCACTATTTTTAAATAGTCATTCTAGCTAAAGGTTTGTCCATTTCGTTCTTCTGAGACAGAACTTCTAGTTTTATTTATTTATTTATTTAATCACAAAGCAATTTCTTTCTTTACAAAATGGATCTCTGATTTGCAAAGGGGTTTACCTCATACACATTTATAGAGCAAGCTTCTTCATTACAGCATTTCCTAGGGGCACACTTGCACACTTCTTTTTTTTTTAATTGTAATTTAGGTTCTGGGATACATGTGCAGATCATGCAGGATTGCTGCATAGGTACATACATGGCAAGGTAGTTTGCTGCCTTCATCCCCTCCATTGTCTATATCTGGTATTTCTCCCCTCATTATCCCTCCCCCCCATCCCCGCTGTCCCTCCCCTACCCACCAACACTGTGTGTGATGCTCCCCTACCTGTGTCCACGTGTTCTAATTGTTCAACACCCGCCTATGAGTGATAACATACGGTGTTTGGTTTTCTGTTCTTGTGTCTGTTTGCTGAGAATGACGGTTTCCAGATTCATCCATATCCCTATGTAAACAGTGCCGCAATGAACATATGTATGCATGTGTCTTTATAATAGAATGATTTATAATTCTTTGGGTATAAACCCAGTAATGGAACTGCTGGGTCAAATGGTATTTCTATTTCTAGGTCCTTGAGGAATCGCCACACTGTCTTCCACAATGGTTGAACTAATTTACACTCCCACCAACAGTGTAAATGTGTTCCTATTTCTCCACATCCTCTCCAGCATCTGTTGTCTCCAGATTTTTTAATGATTGCCATTCTAACTGGTGTGAGATGGTATCTCAATATGGTTTGATTTGCATTTCTCTAATGACCAGTGATGATTAGCATTTTTTCATGTCTGTTGGCCTCATATATGTCTTCTTTTGAAAAGTGTCTGTTCATATCCTTCTCCCACTTTTGAATGGGTTTGTTTTTTTCTTGTAAATCTGTTTTAGTTATTTGTAGATTCTGGATATTAACCCTTTGTCAGATAGATTGCAAAAATTTTTTCCCATTCTGTTGTTTGCCGGTTCACTCTAATGATTGTTTCCCTTGCTGTACAGAAGCTCTGGAGTTTAATTAGATCCCATTTGTCTATTTTGGCTTTTGTTGCCATTGCTTTTGGTGTTTTAGCCATGAAGTCCTTGCCTATGCCTATGTCCTGAATGGTTCTGCCTAGGTTTTCTTCTAGGGTTTTTATGGTATTAGGTCTTATGATTATATCTTTAATCCATCTGCAGTTAATTTTAGTGTAAGGTGTCAGGAAGGGGTCCAGTTTCTGCTTTCCACACATTGCTAGCCAGTTTTCCCAACACTATTTATTAAACAGGGAATCCTTTCCCCATTGCTTGTTTTTCTCAGGTTTGTCAAAGATCAGATGATTGTAGATGTGTGGTGCTGCTTCTGATGCCTCTGTTCTGTTCCATTGGTCTATGTCTCTGTTTTGGTACCAGTACCATGCTGTTTTGATTACTGTGGCCTTGAAGTATAGTTTGAAGTCAGGCAGCATGATGCCTCCAGCTTTGTTCTTTTGCTTAGGATTGTTTGGCTCTGCGGGCTCTCTTTTGGTTCCATATGAAGTTTGAAGTGGTTTTTTCCAGTTCTGTGAAGAAAGTCGTTGGAAGCTTGAAAGGGATAGCACTGAATCTATAAATTACTTGGGCAATATGGCCATTTTCATGCTGTTGATTCTTCCCAACCATGAGCATGGAATGTTTTTCCATCTGTTTGTGTCCTCTCTTATTTCATTGAGCAGTAGTTTGTGGTTATCCTTGAAGATGTCCTTTACATCCTTTGTTAGTTGTATTCCTAGGTACTTTATTCTCTTTGTAGCAATTGTGAATGTGAGTTCACTTTTGATTTGGCTCTCTATTTGTCTGTTATTGGTGTATAGAAATGCTTGTGATTTCTGCACATTGATTTTGTATCCTAAGACTTTGCTGAAGTTCCTTATCAGTTTCAGGAGTTTTTGGGCTGAGACGATGGGGTTTTCTAAATATACAATCATGTCATCTGCAAATAGAGACAATTTGGCTTCCTCTTTTCCTAGGTGAATATCCTTTATTTCTTTTTCTTGCCTGACTGCTCTGGCTAGAACTTCCTATACTATACTGAATAGGAGTGGTGAGAGAGGACATCCTTGTCTTGTGCCTGATTTCAAAGGGAATGCTTCCAGTTTTTGCCGATTCAGTATGACTTTGGCTGTGGGTCTGTCATAAATAGCTTTTATTATTTTGTGATATGTTCTATCAATACTTAGTTTATTGAGGGTTTTCAGCATAAAGGGCTGTTGAATTTTGTCAAAGGCCTTCTCTTCATCTATTGAGATAATTATGTGGTTTTTTGTCTTTGCTTCTGTTTATGTGATGGATTATGTTTATAGAGTTGCATATGCTGAACCAGCCTTGCATCCCTGGGATGAAGCCTACTTGATCCTGATGAATAAGCTTTTTGATTTGCTTTTGCATTCTGTTTGCCAGTATTTCATTGAAGATTTTTGCGTCAATGTTCATCATGGATATTGGCCTACAGTTTTCTTTTTTAGTTGTGTCTCTGCCAGGTTTTGGTACTAGGATGATGTTGGTCTCATAAAATGAGTTGGGAAGGGTTCCCTCTTTTTGTATTGTTTGGAATAGTTTCAGAAGGAATGGTACCAGCTCCTCTCTGTACATCTGGTAGAATTTGTCTGTAAACCCGTCTGGACCTGGGCTTTTTTTTTAGTTAGTAGGCTATTAATTGCTTCCTCAACTTCAGCCCTTGTTATTGTTCTATTCAGGGTTTCATCTTCTTCCTGGTTTAGTCTTGGGAAAGTGCAAGTGTCTAGAAATTTATCCATTTCTTCCGGATTTACTGGTTTGTGTGCATAGAGTTGTTTGTAGCAATCTCTGATGGTAGTTTGTATGTCTGTGGAATTGGTGGTGATGTCCCCTTTATGGTTTTTTATTGCACTATTTGATTCTTCTCTCTTTTCTTTTTTATTAGTCTGGCTACCAGTCTATCAATTTTGTTGATCTTTTGAAAAAACGACCTCCTGGATTTGTTGATTTTTTGAAGGGTTTTTTGTGTCTCTAACTCCTTCAGTTCTGCTCTGATCTTAGTTACTTCTTGTCTTCTGCTAGCTTTTGAGTTTTTTGATCTTGCCCCTCTAACTCTTTCAATTTTGATAGTAGGGTGTAGATTTTAGACCTTTTCTTGCTCCTCAGGTGCGCATTTATTGCTATCAATGTCCCTCTAGACACTGCTTTAAATGTGTCCCAGAGATTCTGATATGTTGTGTCTTCGTTCTCACTGGTTTCAAAGAACATCTTTATTTCTGCCTTCATTTCATTGTTTATCCAGTCAACATTCAGGAGCCAATTGTTCATTATCCATGAAGTTGAGTGGTTTTGAGTTTGTTTCTTAATCCTGAGTTCTAATTTGATTGCACTGTGGTCTGAGAGACTGTTATGTTTTCCGTTCTTTTGCATTTGCTGAGGAGTGATTTATTTCCAATTATATGGTCGATATTAGAGTGTGATGTGGTGCTGAGAAGAATGTATATTCTGTGGATTTGGGGTTGAGAGTTCTGTAAATATCTATTAAGTTTGCTTGGTCCAGATCTACATTCAAGTCCTGGATTTCCTTGTTGATTTTCTACCTCGTGGATCTGTCCAATATTGACAGTGGAGTGTTAATGTCTCCCACTATTATTGTGCAGGAGTCTAAGTCTCTTTGTAGGTTGTTAAGGACTTGCTTTGTGTATCTGGGTGCTCCTATATTGGGTGCATATATATTTAGGATAGGTAGTTCTTGTTGTATTGATTCTCTTACCATTATGTAATGCCCTTCTTTGTCTCTTTTGATCTTTGTTGGTTTAAAGTCCACTTTATCAGAGACTAGGATTGCCAACCCTGCTTTTTTTTTACTTGGTAAATCTTCTTCCATCCCTTTATTTTGAGTCTATGTGTGTCTTTGCACATGAGATGGGTCTCCTGAATGTAGCACATTGATGATTCTTGGCTTTTTATCCAATTTGCCAGTCTGTTTCTTTTGGTTGGGGCATTTAGTCTGTTTACATTTAATGTTAATATTGTTATGTGTGAATTTGATCCTGCCATTTTACTACTGGTTGGTTGTTTTGCCCTTTGGTTGGCATAATTTCTACATTGCATCATTGCTTTTTACCAGTTGGTTCTTTTTTGCAGTGGCTGGTACTGGTTTTTCCTTTCTGTGTTTAGTGCTTCCCTCAGGAGCTCTTGTAGGCCAGGTCTGGTATTGACGAAATCTCTCAGCAATTGCTTGTCCATAAAAGATTTTATTTCTGCATCACTTATGAAGCTTAGTTTGGCTGGATGTGAAATTCTGGGTTGAAAGTTCTTTTCTTTAAGGATGTTGAATATTGGCCCCCACTCTTTTCTCGCTTGTAGGGTTTCTGCAGAGAGATCCCCTGTGAGTCTGATGTGCTTCCCTGTGAGTGACCGGACTTTTCTCTCTTGCTGCTCTTAGTATTTTTTTCCTTCGTTTCAACCGTGGTGAATTTGGTGATTATGTGCCTTGGGGTTTCTCTTCTAGAGGAGTATTGTTGTGGTGTTCTCTGCATTTCCTGTATTTGAATGTTGGCCTGCCTTGCAAGGTTGGGGAAGTTTTCCTGGATAATATCCTGAAGAGTGTTTTCCAGCTTGGATTCATTCTCTCTGTCATCTTCCGGTACACCGATCAGGCATAGATTAGGTCTTTTCACATAATCCTGTATTTCTTGAAGGCTTTGTTCATTTCTTTTCATTCTTTATTCTCTTTTCTTGTCTTCCCATTTTGTTTCATTGAGTTGATCTTCAATATCTGATATCCTTTCTTCTACTTGATCTATTCGGCTATTGAAACTCATGTATGCTTCATGAAGTTCTTGTGCTGTGTTTTTCAGCTCCATAAAGTTGCTTATATTCTTCTCTAAGCTGGTTATTCTAGTTAGCATTTCGTCTAACATTTTTTCAAGGTTTTTAGTTTCTTTGCCTTGGGTTAGAACATGTTCCTTTAACTCAGAGAAGTTTGTTATTATCCACCTTCTAAAGTCTGCTTCTGTCAATTCGTCAAATTCGTTCTCCATCCAGCTTTGTTCCCTTGCTGGTGAGGTGCTGTGATCTTGTGGTGGGGAAGAGGCGTTCTGGTTTTTGATGGTTTCATTCTTTTGCTGTTTTTTTCCCATCTCATTGAATTTACATAGTTTTTATCTCAGGTAGCTGCTTGGGGAGGTAGCCTTTCCTTTGTCTGCCTGCAGAGGCGCTGCTGGGCTGGCACAGGTTCTATAGAGCTGCTGTGTCTTTTATTTACTCAGGAAAGAGAGGCGGTTTCTGCAATGGCGGCTGCCCCGGCCCCCACGGAGCTGGATCGTTCCTTGTCGCTCTCCAGGTGCGAAACTCTCGCGTGAGAGTTTTTTTTCAGTCTGCTGGGCTTTGTCGATAGGAGGGGGGGAACCTGTCCTGCTGTATGGGCTGTTTCCTTGTATTCAGCTCCCCTTTCCTCTCGGTGGAGGTAGATCTGTCCAGCTGGCTTTTTGGCTTTCGCGTCAGCCAGTGCTTCCACCCCAGCTCTGGCCAAAGTTGCTGTTCTGCCCTGTTCAGGCAGCTCTCTGAGGCTTTTCAGCCTGGCGAAGATCTCCTGTTCTGTGGGTTGTAGAGGGCTTGGGTGGAGCACTGTGTCCAAACCGAAGTCCCAGAGTGGGAGATTCCCTGGTCCTCCGGCCAGTTGCACACACCTCCTGGGTGGGGCAGTGCTCCACCTTGCCTCAGCTTGCCCTATTTGGTTTATACCCACTGTCCAACCAGACCTGCAAAATGAACCTGGTACCTCATTTGGAATTGTGGAGACCACTTGGTTTCTTCATTTCTCTTGCTGGAAGCTGCTTTCTGGAGCTGCCTCTCATTCGGCCATCTTGGGATCCCCCCTCCTAGGTGTTTCTATTAGAAGCAAGGTTAAGAAACATTGGTCTCATCTCTACGGTATTTGAACCAGTTTTGAAGGCTATATCCCGTCTTCCTTTTTTTAATTATTCGAACTTTCCCCAAATTCTCTGATGTGCTAAGCACATTTATTGATGACTCTTCTAACTCACTCAAATCTTATATTATGTAAGAAATATTTTCAGCTTTTTTTTTGAGATGGAGTCTGGCTCTGTTGCCCAGGTTGGAGTGCAGTGGTATGATCTCGGCTCCCGCAACCTCTTCCCCTGGGGTTCAAGCAGTTCTCCTGCCTCAGCCTCCCAAGTAGCTGGGATTACAGGCATATGCCCTGTGCCCAGCTAATTTTTGCATTTTTAGTAGAAACGGGGTTTCACCATGTTGGCCAGGCTGGTCTTGAACTCCTGACCTCAGGTGATCCACTTTCCTCAGCCTCCCAAAGTGCTGGGATTACAGGCGTGAGCCACTGTGCCTGGCCTCTTTTCAGACTTTAAGTGAAGGCAAGAAGCATAAAGCATCAACGAACTCTCATCTAGCTTATGCAATTAATTGAGAATATTTTACCACATTTCATTAATTTTTGTTGAAAGACAGGTATCAGAATAAAAATCTTACCTCAACATTTTTCTCTTAAAAAAATCAAGGGACTAGGCTGGATAAAGTATCTATTTAAGTCAATATCTCTTAATCACTCACAAAATTGGGAATGATATTCAAAAGACTGTGCGCACAGAGGCAAAAATATCTATATCATGAAGATTCTACATAACACATTATATAGAAGACCAATACAATTCACAAGTATGTCCAACAATGGATAAATTGAAAGATGTTTTCTTACTCCAAAACACTAATGTGCCTTGAAGTTGTTTGGTTTATTGAGGACTATTATATTATTTTCTTTGGTTTTTATTTTCAATTTTAATTTTAATTTTTTTTTTTTTTGAGACAGTCTTGCTGCATTACCGTGGCTGAAGTGTAGTAATGCAATCTTGGCTCATTTCAGCCTCCTCCTCAGCTCACGTGATCCTCTCACTTCAGCCCCTGAGTAGCTGGGACTATAGGCACGCACCACCAGTCCCTGCTAAATTTTGTTTTTTTGTATTTTTTTTAGAGACAGCATCTTGGCATGTTGCTGTGGCTGGTCTCAAGCACCTAGACTCACGTGATCTGTCTGCCTAGAGCTCCCAGAATGCTGGGAGTATAGATGAGTGTCACTGTGCCTGGCCTTAAAATGATGGTTAATTAATATACAAACTGGTTGTAGGAAAAGAATATACATTTTTCTTATATTTTCTAATAAGAAAGTACAGAAAATCATATTGCGATTTATTACATTCCTTCTCCCACATAGCACTTTGCTAGATTTTGATTTTTACTTTTACTTGGTAGGATACTCTGGCATCATGTGGACAAAGAGTTAAACTTGTTGCTATAAATGACAAAATAGCTGTCTATTTTGTCTTAGGACAGAATTTCCTGATGAAAATTAGACCATGAGGCAAAGGTTAATAGTAAGTATGATAAAAATAAGGTTTTCTGTTTATAACATCTTTTCCTATGAAAAACTTAAAACACTTCTAAAGACAACCTATTATTTTTTGGATGCTAACCCTCTCACATCTGAGCAAACTCTTCCCTTACAGAAATGAAAAAGGCCAAGAGTCTCAGATGACAAATGACGTTAAAAGAACTAGTGTCGATAATCTGTGTATCCAGTTCACAGGCCACAGTTTACTAGCCTCCAGCCTGTTTGAGAAAACTATGCCCAGTGATAAAACTATTCACAAAATATCATTTGAACACTTTGCTATATGGAACTTAAGAATTTGGGGATGGGGAAAAGGTATTTTTCTCCCTTCATAGAGATTGCAGTTCTCAGCTGTTATCAAGTTGTCTGATACAACACCAAAGAGTGACTACTGTCCAGAGTCTGAAAGAGAAAGAGAGAATTCCTCCAGGTCAGAAGAAGAGGATAATGATTTTTTAAGAGTATATCAAGAGATTGATGACATGAAGAAGAATTTCAGGCAGGCAAAGGAAATGGCTGGAAATAAATGTCAAAGGCATAACTGGTTTTCCACAGTTGTCTTTCAGAGCTGCGACAGGGAACAACTTCATAGCCCCATTGAGCACTAGGCAGTTAAAGTCTCCAGTTAAATCGGCCAAATTAACTCTGGATGCTTTCGGACAAATAGTAAAATGTCAGGCCTGATGTTTAACTGACTTTACAATATCTGCTGTTCTTTTATTTATTAATATTATTTTTACTTTCTTTTTTATTACCATTGTTTCAAATACATTATTTAAACTAACTACACATGAGACTATTATGAAATAGTGAAGCAATATTAAACTAGGCCACGCATGGTGCTCCTTTCCATAACCACCTTTATATCTCACTGCAGTCCTCGGCTTCCTATTTTCTTATTGGACCACTGGGCAGGAATGTCAAAGCTGTGTCAATTCAAGCTCACTAGGCTTTTATCTGTGACAGTGTCTGGTATCACTTTGGGAATATCTTGAATTACATCTGCACATATTTTTTCACTTCATTGTCTTTTGTTCCTTGCAGATGGTTACGTAATGACACATTAACTTGTCAGATTATTTGGCTTCTTTTTGTTTCAATCATTTCTATTAATTTAATCTTTCACATCCAGTTTTCATGTTACTGAGCAAATTGATGTTCAGTTTATTTGACTTTACTTACACTGCAAATTTCTCATTTGAAATCTCCTGCCTTATTTAGAGTTTTTAAGAAAATCCCTTTTCCCTCCCTCCCTCCCTTTCTCCTTTCATCTTCCTTCCTTCCTCCCTTCCCACCTTCCCTCCTTCTGTCCTTCCCTCCTTCCCTTCTTCCCACCTTCCCTCCTTCCCTCCTTCCCTCCTTCATGCCTTCCCTCCTTCCTTCCTCCCTCTCTCCTTTTCTTTTCCTTCCTTCCTCATCTTCCCTTCCTTCCCTCCTCATCTTCCCTTCCTTCCTTCCTCCCTTTTTTCTTTACTGTCTTTCTCTCTTTTCTCTTCCTTACCTGTTTCCTTGCTTTTCTTCCTTACTTCAAAATCATAGGGAAGGCTCACAGATTCTTACCATTTATTCAATTGTTAAGCATTCAAATGGTAAGCATGTAAATGCTAACCATGTCCTAGGCACTGTGCCAAGCTCATACATATATATATTTTCTTTAGTTTTCATAACCATCCTAAGACAGAAATGATCATTCCCCTCATTTTGCAGATATTAAACCTCAGGCTTAGAAACAACATGTATACTGGTTAAGTCAGTGACAGAGTCATTGACAGAATTGAGCTACTCTGCCTCTCCCCTTAGGGTGAGATTCTCAGCCATTCTGCCTGTACCTCTATCTCTGACCATAGCTGCAAAGTGTCCTTTAAAAAAGAAAGAATAACTGTCTTTTATGACATTAACCTCAGAAAAATTAAAGTTTATTCCAAATACATTCCGTTCATAGTACTTTACAAGACTATGATCTACAAACGTGTCTAAAGCCATCTCGAAGTCATTTATGTTTTTTACAGTTACTATCTCAAAATGGTAGACTTTTCTAGAAGTTTTATATACATCCTATTAGCTGCTTTTTCTTTTAGACCTTTAAAGTTTCCCTCATTCATCATCCCTTTCACCTCCATGGCATTTTCCTGACTCACCGCCTATATCTCTTCACTCCCCTCCTTTTCTTCTAACACTTTTGGCTTCTGTCGCATCTCTTCTCCACTTTAACTTTCCAAAGTCCTAAGTCTATTGTCATTCACTGTCTCTGCTTCCTCTTGATTTCTGTAATTGCACTCCTTATGGTCCTTTTCCCATCTACCGTATTCTTCAGAAAGTACAGATCAAATAGATATCCCAAGTTATTTCAGATAGGAAAGCTTTGATTGGGCAAATTATATTGTGATTACTGTGAAAGACAGTTTGGAAGAAAAATATTCAACTGAAAGCAAGAGAGCTCTTGCAATAACGTGGGCAAGAGGCGATGAGTTTCGCTGGGGTAACTATAGGCTGTGATAAAAGAAATGCAGACAAATAGGGGTTAAGATCTACTGCTTTCCACTTGCCAGCTCAATGGCCCTGGGCAAATCACTGAAGGTCTCCTGAGCCTTAGTGCTTTCATTTTCAAGATGAAGGCTGTAATATCTATCTTACTTGTTGCTTCAAGTGTCAAAGAAAATACATTTATTTTGGTTTATGGGAAATGCTCCAGAAGTTGCAGTCTTTACAATCTAGATTTGGAGCAATTCGGTTGCAAAGAGAGATACGGGAAATGAAGGAGAGAAAAATAAAAGAACTCCAATAGTTCAGTTTGAGAGATTGGATAGCAGTAATATGTCTTCAGTTACCTCTGGCTTTCTAAATTTCTAGATTGTTCCTAACCTGCCACAATATATGTGGGTTTTCTTTGTCTTGTTTTTACTTGGAAAAATTTACCATCTTTGAAAAGATATGTTTTTGATAATACCAGCCTATATTACTTGCCAGTTAACTGTGTTATTTGTGAGTCTCTCTGTGTAGGAATTTGGAGGGGGTAGTGATGGGCAGAAGTAAAAAAAGAGGTAGAGGAAGGCAAAAAGGTGAGCAGAAGAAAGATGAGAGAAGGGTGGCAAAGGCAAAGGAGCTACACAGTCTTTCTTTATGAGTCATAGCACACACTTTTCCTGAGTTTGCTCCAGGGTGTTTTCAAAGAGTGTACAGATTTCCTGCTGATAATCGACTCTGCTTTACAACACTGGCATTTTGTCATAGTTTGTTTTCTAAAGTTGAGTAACCAAGTGATGGATTTTTAAAAAGTGTTTCCTCTTTAAGAAGACATTGATTCCTATTATATGACGACTTAACCCACAGATACTTCCAGCAAGGATTTCTGTTCACTGCTCGGGTCCAAGTCTATAGCCATTTATCCTTCCCTAAACTATTCTAGCCCAGAGGAGTGATTTCGCCAATACAGTACGGATAAAGTCTTACACCACAAGCAATTACTACATTTTTATGTTTGCATTTCTCCTTATCACTACAATCCTTCTACCTTAACATAATTTGTCCTTCACAAATCTCTGCAATATATTTCATTGACAATGTGGAAAAAAAATTATATGGACTAATACAAAGCCATACTTTACACTGTTAGATTTCTATGCCATGATGGTATCTGTTTTTCTATGTACTATGCTATGTCTCCTCCCTTCTTTTTGACTTTTCCTGTGGACTTTCTACATGTGGATAGATAGATAGATAGATAGATAGATAGATAGATAAGATAGATAGATAGATATACATACACACACATACATATATATGTATATTATTGCACTTTAGGTACTGGGGTACATGTGCAGATCATGCAGGATTGTTGCATAGGTACATACATGGCAAGGTGGTTTGCTGCCTCCATCCCCCCAACACCTATATCTGGCATTTCTCCCCATGTTATCCCTCCCCAACCTCCCTAACCCCCGCTGTCCCCACCCTAGTCCCCCGCAATGGACCCCAGTGTGTGATACTCCCCTCTCTGTGTCTATGTGTTCTCCTTGACTTTTTAAAAATTTTTTAGTTCATAATCATTTATGATAACTGGTTTAACTTTTGTTCACATACTCACATTTGAATTAAGCTATGGGGGCTGAACTTTTAACTGACTCTATAAATCCTCTACCTTTTCACTTTAACCCTAGTTAACGCCTCATGATGGAAGTTAGTTGGGAAGCTATCCTGGAGGAGAAAATCATTTCCACACAGTCTTTTCTGTTCCGTGGCTTAAGTGGAAAGTAGAAGTGATCATCTTAAAATATAAAATTCAACTTATAACACATGCATTCCTTGAAAATGTGTCACTGTGTTTTGCTCTGTGTTGACAATAATTGGATCGACAACTTAAACTGTTTCTAGTAATTATTCTTAACTGCACAGTGAGCATGTAGATTCCCTGAATATTCTTGCCATCCACATTTTGAAGCATTGGTTGCATTTCTTTTGGTTACCTTTTTAAAAATGGTGTCTAAGGAAATACTGTTCATAAGTCTTGGATTGAACTCTTTAGTCTATGAAGCAAAATGGAGCATTAGTGTCTCCATGATATAGTACTTCCTCTATGCCACTAATACCCTCTTAGTCACATGACAGCTGTTCCCTGAGTCTCTCCTATAGTGTTCTGATATGTTTGTACCTAGCAAGGAAATCATATCCCTCAGTCATCATTCGTTTAGTTCGAATCATTTGTATTTCTGTAATTTCTCCTATGATATACATTTGTATTTCAAAATTCTTCTGTCTAATTAATGTGGGAGAATTAGCTAGAAGGCAGGTTATATAAAAAAATCTGTTTTCTTCCTTGTAATTGTCATCTAGAGGTCTCCCTTACCACCATATCCCTTGAAATTCTGAGTAACTATTGTATGTGCTTCTGTCTGATTCTCTCAATCTCAGGTTTTTTTAAAAAAAGCATCCCATATATTTATTATTATTATTATTATTATTATTATTCTGAGATGGAGGCTTGCTCTGTTGCCCAGGCTAGAGCACAATGGTGTAATCTCAGCCCACTGCAAACTTCACCTCTCAGGTTCAAGCAATTCTTCTGCCTCAGCCTCCCAAGCAGGTGGGATGACAGGAACCTGCCACCATGCCTGGCTAGCTTTTTGTATTTTTATTAGAGATGGGGTTTCACCATGTTGGCCAGGCTGGTATCAAACTCCTGACCTCAGATGATCCACCTGCCTCAGCCTCCCAAAGTGCTGGGATTACAGGGATGAACCACCATGCCCAGCCATATTATTCTGAGATAACCATACAAAGTTCTGTAATCAAAAACTATTTCTGTGTTCCTGAGTCTGAGATCATAGACCATAACAGACATAAAGCTTGATTGCATGTTATGTCACCGAACTATATTGACTATTATCAGAGCAAACAGACCGTTCATGAACTTCTGTAACTGCTGAGAATAGAGAAGGGAAAATGGACATGAGAGCAGAAGACCTCTCAGAGACAAAATGATCCCAAAACCATGCACACAAGGAGTTCCCTACAGGGATTTGGTTAGTGGTAGGATTTGGTTAGCAAATTGAAAATGTGCTTTTCAATTTGTTTCCCATCTACCCTCCAGCCACTCCTCTGAGCTATTTTGATGGTTTGTTCTAAAAAGTCTGGTTTGGCTGTGGGGACATATTAAAGTTCATTAGATATTTGAACTAATCTTTTTTTTTTTTTTTTTTTAGACGGAATTTTGCTCTGTCACTCAGGCTGGAGTGCAGTGGGGCGATCTCAGCTCACCATAACCTCTGCCTCCTGGGTTCAAGTGATTCTCCTTCCTCAGCCTCCCAAGTAGCTGGGATCAGAGGCATGCGCCACCACACCCAGCTTTTTTTTTTTTTCTAGTAGAGACAGGGTTTCACCATTTTGGGCAGGCTGGTCTTGAACTTCTGACCTCAGCTGATCCACCCACCTCTGCCTTCCAAACTGCTGGGATTACAGGCATGAGCCACTGTGACTGCCTTGAACTAATCATCTTTTCATTTTCACTGTCTAAATACAGCCTTTGAGGGATTACTTAAATTTTATAATATAGAAGATCTTAAGTTAATGAAAAAACTAGAAACCAGTGGAAAAAATTACCTAACAATGATATAATGTGCTACCAGAAATGCTGTCAGGATTCAGAAAAAGAAGACAGTGGTATGAGCTAGAATTTTCTAGATAATCTTCACACAACAGTAAGGATACTAGTGAGACCTTAGGGAAATGTAAGCTCTGGAATGGTAAGTTAGTTTTTCTAGGCAAGGGAGGCTCCTGAAGCAAAAGTGTGGAGATGGGTCTTCCCTAACATATAGGCAGAGGATAGAAGGAAAACTCACCTGAAATTATGGAGCCTATAGTTTGAGGACAGTGAGACACCAGATTGTACAGTGAAGGGTCAATTGATGTGGGATCTTTAATATGAAACTAAGATGTTGGAATGGGATCCAATCATTTAAGGAACTAGATCTAACTGTAGGAAACTACTGAAGAGTTTTAGTAGAGATGTTTTATGAAGATTAGTTCATGAGCAGTGTGTGCTACTATGGATCGAAATGAGAGAAAATAGGAGCATTTGCAATACAGATGGTTCCCAACTTACATGGTTGACTCTCCCATGGGCTTATCAGGGTATTAAATGCATCTTAGACTTAGAGTATTTTCGACTTATTGTGGGTTTATCCTGACATAATCCCATTAGAAGTCAAGAAGCATCTATAATCCAGACATGAGACAATGATAAGGGTTTATACTAATGCGGCTACTGTAGTCACACAAACAATAAGATATGAGACAGATTGCAAAGGGAAAAGTCAAATACACTTGGTGCCTGCCTAGATTTGGAGAGCCAAGCAATTTGAGAAGAGATAACTCTAAGGAAGTAAGCAGTTGTTCAATATTTTAATACATCTTTTTTTTTGTTTTTCACCTTCATTCTCATACTACATTTTGAACTTGGAGTAAAATTGAAATGAAAAAAAATTATACTAACATCCTCCTGAAGAACTAAATATGATCAAGGGTTGATTATTGTTTTTATTCTATAACTCAAGATCCACTTGTAAAACATGATCAATGTTACTGTGTTATTTGTACATGGAGTAACGTTTTTGTGATTTGTGTATTAACAGCAAATTAGAATAAGTTCTATCCAGTGGGCCTTCAAAATGTCAATAGTGTTAGTTATTAATTCCATTAAATGTTTTTTATCTGAACTCAAAACAAAAGCAGTACCCTACTTTACTTTTGCCACATTACTTTAGGACAAAGTCCTTGTTTTCTTTTCTTCTTCTAATGTTAAAACGTAGGATCTAATTCTCTTGTTCACACCTCCTATGATTGACTTTCCAACAAGGACCTTTGTGAAAACTTATGACTCTATTGCTCCTGGAGCAAGAACAGGTTTTAGATATAGACTTAGCTTTAAGATAAAAAGTTATCTTCCAGGCTGTTTGTTATCTGGAAGACTAGATTTGCTTAGAAACATTTTCTTTTCTCTAAAATACCTTCCTGTCACTCAGTATCAAATACTGACCTCACTGAGCAAGGAGGGTTAGTGGCAACCTGCTTGCTCTCTTACTATTTCATGTCAATTTAAATGTAGGCAGCAAATATAATTATATACCTAGGTCCATTGCCACCATCTTGACCAACACTGATGGCGACATTACAAAGCGTGCTACTATTGTGATTAACAAAAGACCATGCATGAGTCCATTTATTCTTCTAAGCTTAAGTGAAAAAACTAAGTTTAAATATTGCATATAAATACATGCAATATTTATTACGTTGGGATTTCAAAACTTGTGGATATCCCTCATTATCTTTGAACATTCCGAGCTGTCTTATTTGGATGTTAATAATGGTTAACGCTTACATTGAACTTATGTACAATTCTAAAGATTTTAATATGTTTACTTCTTTTATCCTAACAAAAACCATATGAAGTAAATGTTTTATTATTGCCATTGTCCAGATGAGGAACCCAAAGACCATAAAGGTTAAACAACTCTTCTAAGGGATTGGCAGAGCCAAGATTTGAAACCAGATCATCTGGTTCAAATGTTACATTCTAAATACATATCGAAACTCATAACTCATATCTCATGTCAAATAACCCACAACTCATGCCACACTCATAACTCATATCAAAATTCAACGTTGATAGTTCAAGCTAGTCTGTTCTACTTACACAGTACTAGTTTTTGTTATTTTAATTGCTTAATATGTGACTCTCAGAAATGTATTTTAAAGTGAATTCGAGCCAGGTGCGGTGGCTCATGCCTGTAATCCAAGCACTTTGGGAGGCTGAGACGGGTGGTCAGGAGTTCGAGAACCAGCCTGACCAACATGGAGAAACCCGTCTCCACTAAAAATACAAAAATTAGCTAGGCACGGTGGCACGTGCCTGTAATCTCAGCTACTAGAGGCTGAGGCAGGAGAATTGCCTGAACCTAGGAGGCAGAGGTTGCAGTGAGCCAATATTGTGCCATTGCACTCCAGCCTGGGCATCAGAGCGAGACTCTGTCTCAGAAAAAAAAATGTGAAGTCATTTATTCATCTGTTTCTACAAATATTGAGTGAGCCTCCACTGCTCACTGAGCTTAGTGCTGAACGTGCTGTGAGCGATAAGGCAGACATGACTCCACAATCTGATGCTGAAGAAATGACAGTGCTACAAGGACTTTCAAGAGAGCAGTAAGAGGGATGGTCAGAGAATAATCAGGACACCATTGAGGGCTGTGAAAACTTTAATGGAGGGAAGACTACCCTATGAGCCATGAGATGCCACTGAAAAGGTTGGAAAAGAAAAATGCCTTGATCCAGTATACATTTTAGTAAGATAAATCTGCCCTCAGTGAAGAAGAGGCACTAGAAGGAAGCAAGACTGGGGAAAGAGGGCAACTGTGACAGTCATCACAGACAGGAAATGATGGTGGCCTCTGCCGAACCCAAGGCAGAAGAGACAGATCAATTCAAGGGAAGAGAGAAGTGAAACAACTTAGAATTTTCACGTACTCCGTTAAGAAGCCTAAACTCTAGGTTAAGGCTTGAGATATTGGATAAATGAGAGTGGCATTTACTGAACTGGAGACGGCTTTAAAGGATTGAGTTGGTAGGCAAAGCTCTTAAAAAAGGAATTCAGGTAGTTGAGGAGGTAGCGCGATGTAGTGTATGCTTGTGCAACGATTCCCAAACAAAGTAATTTAAGAAGCTGAAAAAACACACAAATCTTTTCCAGGTTATGACTGGAGTGGTGGCTCATGCCTGTAATCCCAGCACTTTGGGGGAGGCTGAGGTGGGCAAATCACCTGAGGTCAGGAGTTCAAGACCAGCCAGGCCAATATGACAAAACCCTGTCTCTACTAAAAAAAATATATATATATATATATATTATATATAAAATATATATATAATATATATAAATATATATATAAAATATATATAAAATATATATAAATAAAATATATATATAAATATATATAATACATTTATATATAAAATATATATAAATATATTACATATATATAATATATATAATATATATATATTATATATATATATATAAAATTAGCCAGGTGTGGTGGCGCATGCCTATAATCGCATCTACTCGGGAGGCTGAGGCAGGAGAATTGCTTAAGCCTATTGATACCATAGAGTATATATTCAGGCATTACATCTTTACCACTATAACAAAAACATTAAAATCTAGAAGCCATTTGTACTTTAGATAAGAATGGTATGGGCCAGGCGAGGTCACTTTGGGAGGCTAAGGTGGGCAGATCATGAGGTCAGGAGTTTGAGACCAGCCTGGTGAAACCCTGTCTTTACTAAAAATATAAAAAAGTATCCAGGTGTGGTGGCACTTGCCTGTAATCCCAGCTACTCGGGAGGCTGAGGCAGAAGAATTGCTTGAACCCAACAGGCAGAGGTTGCAGTGAGCCCAGATTGTGCCACTCTACTCCAGCCTGGGCAACAGAGTGAGACTCCATCTCTAAATAAATAAATAAATAAATATTTAAAAGAACAAGACCCGGCACGGTGGCTCACGCCTGTAATCCCAACACTTTGGGAGGCTGAGGCGGGAGGATCACAAGGTCAAGAGATCGAGACCATTCTGGCCAACATGGTGAAACCCTGTCTCTACTAAAAATACTAAAATTAGCTGGGCATAGTGGCACACGCCTGTAGTCCCAGCTACTCAGGAGGCTGAGGCAGGAGAATCACTTGAACCCAGGAGGTAGAGGTTACAGGGAGCCGAGATCATGCCACTGCACTCCAGCTTGGGCAACAGAGCAAGACTCTATCTCAAAAATAAATAAATGAAGACAGAAAAATAAAATAAAAGAACAGTATGGCAGTACTGCTGCCATAGATGACAGCCACAGGTTAGAAGACCAGAGGAATAAAGAAGTTCTGCAGGAGTCTGCTTATAGGAAAGATGTGGGAAAACATAAAGCTGGGCTAGGGTGGTCTGGATTAAGACAGAGGCTGTGAGTTGGGAAAATCGAAGGTTTATCACCTTCCAAACCACCACTGTCTGCAGCCCTCCTCATTGTCCTCCGCTAGCCCACACTTCCCCACTCTTCCATTCTGCCTTTCAGCTGCCCCTTTAGCCCTGACCTCCATGCCTTCTCTCCTCCTCCCACCCACCCCAATCAAATATCTCTACTTTGGTAATTAAGAAGGACGTTCGTCTGACTAGAATATTCACACCAGGGGATGGATGAGGCTTAACCCCTTCAGAGATCATTTCCATTTTAAAGCTGTAAAAACAAAGAAAGGGAATATTGGGAAAGAAATGGTCAGATCTTGCATTTTTGGCAACCTCATATCTGCTTTTCTAGAGGGCCACAAGATGAAAATTATTCTGGCAGCGTCATTGATAGCTAGATGGATTTGAAGTTCTGCTCTCTTCCTGCTTCTCTCTGACTTGACCAAGCACGTAGCTAGGCCCCTGTGCCCCTGTGCACGAGGGAAGCTTTGTGCAGAAGGAAGGCGAGGAGCAAATGCGGTTTGTGGTGAACCCTTTCTCATTGCCTTTGTTTTCAAGAATCCTGAGCTCCTCCAGGGATCTGTACTAGAGCAGAAGGCAGCGAGACCAGCGCCTTTGAGCACAGTGCTCTAGAAGGAACCCACTGCAGGCTGAGCTCGGGTGGACCAGACTCTAGTTAGAGGGTTCTCAGCTTTGTCCTAGGTTGTGAGTGCCACAGCAGCAACAAAGCTGAACCTCAGGGGACAACGTGGGTCAGAACATGAACACAGGCAAGGCATACAGGTGGGCTGGTCATAGGAGGAGTGTCCCCATCTAGTCTACTCTGGGTGAGTCTCTCCCTGCCCAAGGAACACTGAGGACCCTGAACTAGAAGGACACTAATAATGATGGAGATTGAATTCCCCAGTTAGAATGGGGCTCAGAGACTAATTTGTCTTCAAGCAAACAACATTTCTTAGTAATGAGGGTTTGTGGATTCAAACTTATAATACTCAACAAGAATCAACTGTAGGGCCACGTAAAATCTCCTTTCATCACTAGCTTGTAAATGATCACAAAACAAAAAGTAGAGCAAAATCCACAATCCTCTAAGAAGCAGGGCAGGTATGTTACATCTTCACTGTCTCCTTGTTCTCTGTATCATCATTTTACTCAAAGCTAGGCTCTGAGGAATCAGTCAGGTTTATTTTAAAACTCAAAATACAAATGTTAACAACTTAAAAAAAAAAAAGGCAGAGTATTTCCCAATAGTCCTAGCTCAACTATTTCATATTCACATATTACCTTTCGCTTGCATAATTTCACATATTTGCAATTGTATCTTGCAGACTGTTTCTTTTCTTTCTCAAAGCCTGTGAGGATTAGGGCTTCAAATAACCTGCTAAACTTGAGAAGAACTGACAGAGATATCTATTAATTAATTAGTTCTAGAGAATTCTAGAGGAAAAATAAGAGTGGTCCACTCTGGTCATTGTATGCTACACAAATGAAGGCTAATGGGATATTTTAAAGTGTATCACTGTTATTTGCATGCTATTTAAATCCTGAACTAATGCTTTTTCCCCTCCACTTTTGTTTTTTTCTGCCACGTATTTCCTTTCCTGAAACACCTTGGGTTCTCCTGATAACCTGGATTTTATTATTATTATTATACTTTAAGTTCTGGGGTACAGGTGCAGAACATACATGTTTGTTACAGGGTATACACGTGCCATGGTGGTTTGCTGCATCCATCACCCCGTCATCTACATTAGGTATTTCTCCTATTGCTATCCGTCCACTGTCCCCCTCAACCGCTGCTATCCCTCTCCTAGCCATCCGACCCCTGACAAGCCCTGATGTGTGACGTTCCCCTCCCTGTGTCCATGTGTTCTCATTGTTCAACACCCACTTATGAGTGAGAACATACAATGTTTGATAACCTGGATTTTTTAATTGATGCAAGCCTATTCTGGCCAAATACCTGAACCTACAAAATTCCACTTTTGTATTGTCCTGTTGCTCTTCCTCCATTTGCAGATTGATAGAAAACGTACAAGGCCGGGCTCAGTGGCTCACTCCTGTAATCCCAGCACTTTGGGAGGCCGAAGGGGGTGGATCACTTGAGGTCAGGAGTTCAAGACCTGCCTGGGCAACATGGTGAAACTCCATCTCTACTAAAAATACAAAAAAATTATCTGGACATGATGGCACATGCCTGTAATCCCAGCTACTCAAGAGGCTGAGGTGTGAGAATTGCTTGAACCCAGGAGGCAAAGGTTGCAGTGAGCCAAGATCGTGTCACTGCACTCCAGCCTGGACGACAGAGCCAGATCCCTCAAAACATACAAAATAGAGAAAGCACTGGATAAACCAGGTCTTGATTCTAGTTCTCCTTCTGCCTACTTTTAGGAGCTTTGCGGGCAAGCCATTCAGCCTGTACAAGCCTCATTAGTAATCAGCAAAATATGAATTACAAATAGTGATTCTATCTACCTACCAAGGTGGTTGTTAGGATCAAAAGAATCAGATCTGGGAAAACACTTCAAAAACTTTAACTTAAAACACAAATGTAAGCTATTGCGTAAGACCAGGTTAAATAGCTTACATTTATTTATACTTTTTCCCTTCTATTATTTATAAGCAGCTCACCTGAATTTAAAAAATAATTGATACAAAGAGTGATGTGTGTGCATACCATTTCTTGCCACAGAGCATACTGAGAAGTCAACATTATAATTCACTGCATAGTACCATTAGCTAGAGGGAATATTTTCAGTCCAACGAGGTGATCTACTCTCTTTCCACTCAGCTTTAAAAAAAGGTACCATACTGCCGCTAAATGAAAAAAATAACTATTTTATAAACTTCACTGAAGTTTACTCCTTTATATTTCTTGTCATTTGCACAGAAAGTAAAATTTGCAAAGAAAACATTGAGCTCACTTACTTGAGAAGCAAGGTAGCAAGGTGATTCTATTTTCTCTTCTCTTTGGAATCACCACTTTCCTTCTGCTGTTATTTTTTATTTTTTTAGAGGCAGAGTTTCACTCTTGTTGCCCAGGTTGGAGTGCATTGTAGTGGTGGGATCTCAGCGCTCACTGCCACTTCCGTCTTCTGGTTTCAAGTGGTTCTCCTGCCTCAGCTTTCCGAGTAGCTGGGATTACAGGTGCCCGCCACCATGCCCGGCTACTTTTTGTTCTTTTAGTAGAGACAGAGTTTCGCCATCTTGGCCAGGCAGGTCTTGAACTCCTGACCTCATGATGCACCTGCCTCAGCTTCCCAAAGTGCTGGGATTACAGGGGTGAGCCATTGCGCTCAGCATCTTCTGTTGTTATTCTATGTGGACTTAACTAATTGTAGAATGGCAGTTTCTTAATCAAAATTGTTTTATTTTGAACATAAAAGCAAGTCAGGCAGATTTCTTAAGAGATGGAATTTCTTCTTGATGGAATCCCATAGAGTTTATCTTACCTCCAAAGGAATGGATTGGGTTTGGTGTTTGAGTTTTATTAGGAAATTTATCATAAACTCAGGTCAGATATATTAATAAGTATTATATTTGGCTCAAATGAAAGCAGAGGGGAAAATGACTTTAGAGATAATGATAGTTAAGAAATAAAAGCCACAAATTATTTAACACTCCTGACCAAAACAAAAAAACAAACCCTTGGGACTGCTTTACAAATGGTGTGCAGTGGAAGAAACAGCATGTGGCTTCACATATTGGATTATAAAAGGTTGTTCCCTTTGTCCTAATTCTTTTGAGATGCTGTCTTTGAGGGAGGTTGGATTTGTGTAAGAAGTCCTATTACTCTGAGACACCATATTGGACAGGTCTCTTTTAGGGGCTCTAGAGAGAGCCCCAGTTGAGCTCCCAGACAACAGCCAGACTCCGACAAAGCCATGTGAGTGACCCTCTGGGACACCCAGCCCAGCTAGGCCCCAGGTGACTGCAGCCCTAGCTGATACCTGGACTGCCTCTGCATGCGGGGCCCCCAGTGGGACCTGCCTCACCAAGCTCTTCTCAGATCCCTGAGCCACAAAGTCATGAGCAACCTGAAACAAAACACCTCCAAGTTAGGGGATCACTTTTTACACAGAAATATTTACTATAACAGTGGTCCCCAAATTAATTTATGTTGACCTTAGGTAGTTGGTTAAGACTAATATTCAATTTCCAAGAGACTGAAGTTCCTACTCCTCATTTTATCTTTCATTAACCTGTGAGCTAGCCAGTGTCATTTAAATGTACTAATTCCTTTATCTATAAAATGGGAATGTCTATTATTTAGAGTTAATGAAAAGTTCAAATGAGAATACATGTAAAAATCTTTTCAAAAGGGAGCATGTGTAAAGCATTATCATTATTCTCGATTTAACCAATAAGAAAAATTGTAAGGTTAATATAATACACATTTTGTGTTGCTTTTTTACACGTCAAAATTTCTAAGAAATGTTTAAGTTGTTTTCTTATTTTCCAGAGTAATATTTATTGTTAGATTGAGGGAGTGGGTGGAAAGAATACAAATCCAAGTCAAAGTACATAAAAGCATATGCCTATTTAAAGTTTCATTTTCTTTCCCATTCTTACTGTGATATTACTCAGCATGATGTATTATGGGCTTTAGGGGTGATTTGTATTCATCATAAAATTTTCTGTCAGTATTATTAGAGCCCATTGTGGGATGCTTAGGACTGTCTGAAAGTCATTTATCATTCAGAATTTATGATAAAACCACTGTTAGGCAGCTTCTAGACACTCTGTCATATTTACCCTTCTGGAAAGCAACATAGTGAAAGAACATTTGGGAAGTGACCTTGATGCTTTCATATTTTGTTATTGTAAATATCATTAATGCTAGAACTTTTAAACATCAATCCTATCAAGAATCAACTGCTAAGAGGTCTTAAAAGCTATATTCCTGCATTTCATTTCTGACTCTTTTCCTCAAATTGTAAATGAACCGTTTCTAGTAAGCATGGTCCTTGATGTGGCATTGGAGTGTACTCTTTAGATCACTGACATTTACTAAAGTCTTTCAAGAAACGAAAGCTACATTCGTCAGACTGTATTTCTGGAAATTATGTGCATATTTAGCTGGCTTTGTTTTTCTGTGCGAGGAAGAAACTAAAGACTTGCTGTGCAAAGTTACTGGGATGCCCCTTGAATGAGTCTCAGTGGTCTGAGCAGCTGCTCAGAAAGGGAAGTTGTGCTTCTTTGCCAAGACAGGTATTTTTCATTTTCTAGAGTCACAGATTACATTGGACAAAGAGAAAATGCTCTGGATTCTCATTGTCCTGGTGAAACCAGCATACCACCTACCTTGCATGCAAGTTGGTATTGAACAGTGAATATCTAGTGTATTCTTCCTCCTTCTTAAAGTAATTAAAAAAAAAAACCCACCTTTGTTGAAAAACTTTAAGACAATGACAACCGTCAATTTTGAAAGCTAGAAATTATTTGTTAGTTTTTTCTAGCACCAAAAATCTTCTTCAATACAAATTACTTCGATTGCAGAACTTTCTTGTTAAAAAAAAAAAGACAGGCCAGGCACGGTGGCTAACACCTGTAATCCCAGCACTTTGGGAGGCTGAGGCAGGCAGATCACAAGGTCAAGAGATGGGGATCATCCTGGCCAACATGGTGAAACCCTGTCTCCATAAAAATACAAAAATTAGCTGGGCGTGGTGGCTCATGCCTATACTCCCAGCTGCTCGGGAGGCTGCAGGAGAATCACTTGAACCCGGGAGGCAGAGGTTGCAGTGAGCAGAGATCGCGCCATTGCACTCCAGCCTGGCAATAGAGCGAGACTCAGTCTCAAAAACAAACAAACAAAAAAACAAAACAAACAAACAAACAAAAAAACCAACAACTTCCATGATTCTAAGGAAGAAAAAAAGCAAAAACATTATTACATAGTCCCCCTAAAAAGTTGGATGCTATCCCTGTTTCAAGGCTTGCTGCTGCATCTTCTTTTCTCCTGACCCTACCCACCAGTATAACCAGTCTCTCCTTGCCTAACATGTCCTTAGACTTACTCAAACTGTTCCCACTACTAGTAAAGCCATTCCCTAATATTCTAACTGTTGAAGTCCCACCCTTCCTTCAAGGCCCCGTTCAAATTCTGCTTTCTAGGTCTTCCCATATGTTCTCCAATCAAAATTATCTGTCCTCAGATATACCTTCATGATAATTTGTATATACTTCTATTAATGGCCTATTGTCAACTTTATTTTATCAGTAGTTATCTACTGTGTTTGAAATAAAAAATGGGCAGCATGTTGGTTGTCAAGAATTGTGGAGCATCTGAAATTTTACCTAAAAGAAAGCTAACATGTTTGCCTATCAGATTCATGAATGCTGGCAGAAGACATGAAACTCCTGAGTCAGAGACAAAGGACTTTTTTCCACAAAGATACAGCAGTAGCTGACATATCAGCATTTATCCAAGTTCTCTAAACTCCAGTTCCCTGTATGTGCAGTGGGTTGCCCTCTGGAGAGGAACCCTGAACTTAGGGAACCCAAATCTTTTATAATGACCAGTAAACCTGACTAAATTTTGCCTGGAGACATTAATTTATTATTCTGCACCACAAACAAACCCGTCCTTTGGTCCAGAGGCAGCTCCCTTCACTGTCTTTCAAGTCTGTTCACTAAACAAACATCCTTCGAAAGACTGTCCAAAACAAAGGTAGTCTGCACCCCTGCACGTCTATTGGTAAGACATGAAGAAACGTAACAAACCCACAAAATTCATTCCCAACATTAGTTTTCTCTATACTGCTCACCCTTCCCCTTGATTATAAGCCCCTAGAAGGCAAGAAGAACGTCTTACCATATTTCTCATAGTTCTCACAGAATAAATGCTATTTGTTCAAGAAAGTCTATTAAATCTTCTGAGTAAATAGAATGATCTACCAGAGACATTAATAGTTTTCTATATCAACACCCTATTTTTAGAGAAATGTTTCTGCCCCAGCTGTATGGAGACCAGCAAGAATATGCATATTTGGACACACAGTCTCCCTGTTCTACATGAGTTTCTTCCCACTCCTTGCCACAAACACAGCGTTTTTTTTTTTTTTATTTCTTTCTTTCTTTTTAATTCAGAGTTTCACTATGTCTCCCAGGCTGGAGTGCAGTGGCACACTCTCAGCTCACTGCAACCTCTGCCTCCCAGGTTCAAGCGATTCTCCTGCCTCAGCCTCCCAAATAGCTGGGACTATGGGACTACAGGTGCCCACAACCACGCCCCGCTCATTTTTGTATTTTCAGTAGAGACGGGGTTTCACCGTATTGACCAGGCTGGTCTGGAACTCCTGACCTTATGATTCGCCTGCCTCAGCCTCCGAAAGTGCTGGGATTATAGGCGTGAGCCACTGTGCCCGGCCAACACAGTGTTTTTCTACTTTTATCCTTGCTCTCACCAATACCAAATCCTAGGATAAGAGTGAGAGTCATTTGCACCAGGGAATAAACAGCTTTAGTATCACCAATCTGAGACTATCAACAACTTCTGTTAAATGAGAAAGAAATATACATTTTGAGAATGTGGCAACTGCCAGAAACCATAATAAATAAGAATTTTTGACTGCTATTCCTCAAATTGTACATTCACAATACACTGATGAATGTCAACCCTGCCTACACACAAGAGTAAGCTTTGGGAATGAGTACTCATATTACAAGGAAGTTATTTTCTGTGGAAGTACTCTGAGAGTAGAAAAACAGCATTTTTATTATTACTTATATCTCTGCTATTTTAAAGCTAACACAAAACAACACAAAATGGTTTTGAATCAGGGACAAGAAAAAACACTTGTTCCTGCTAAGACAAGTGTGTAGTAGTATATGCTCTTTGTCTAAGAAAATTCTTACATGAGCCACCAAGCCACCGGGCTTGGTGGCTCATGCCTGTGCAAGGAGCATGGCACCGGCACCTGCTCAGCTCCCAGAGAGACCTCAAGGAGATTTTACTCATGGCTGAAGGCAAGTGGAGCAGGTACGTCACACGGCAAGAGAGCCAGGAGGGAGATGCCACAGTCTTTGAAACAACTAGATCTTGGGTGAACCCAGAGTGAGAGCACAGACATCACCAAGGGGATGGCCCAAGTCATTCATGAGGGATCTGCCCCCATGATCCACCACCTCCTACCTCCCACACTGGCGATTCCCTTTCTTGTCTTTTTTTAAAATTCCATTTCAACATGAGATTTGGAAGGAACTAACATCCAAACCGTAACAGAGTGTTTTTCTGAGTATAGATAGAATCATTCCTGGCAACTGTTGGGTTTTTCAGCAGTTCATCCAGGCCACAGACCATCTTCCCCACAGTCCCTCCCAACACATCACACAGCCTCCAGCAATTTCTGGGAAGTGTTTGCTTACAACCATGTTATGCATATATACATATGTGTGTAACATAGATTATCCATATTTCACGCTGATAAATACACACAAAATAATGATAGAGGTGCACAGAGAAAGCACACCTGCTGATTCCCACATTTTAAAAGCAAGTACTAATTTTATAAGGGCAATTTCAGATAATAAACAAAACTGTTTAGTAATTGGGCTAAGTTCTGTAAAATTTGAGTCACATCAAATCTCAGATGATTTAGATCACATCGAGTTTCAGATTAGTCTGCCTTTCTGAACCTAGGGAGACTTCTAATAAATATATTCTGGAAAAATGCACATATTTCTCTCACATCAACCCCCCCAAAAAAATGTATGTGTTTTTTTCCTAGTATTATTTCTAATGCAAGCCCTACTTGTATTCACCCTTCTCCCTCTCCTGCTCCTAAAATTCTGCTCATTTCACATTTTCTGCAGAAGCAGATTTCCTGAAGGAAAAATCAATGAGCTAGCAACTGCTGTTAGCGCAGGATTTGACCTAGGAAAGGGCCTCGCGTTGGCAAGTTGGAGGTGTAATCCATCTCCCTATAGATCACTGTCCGTTTCCTTCTGTGTCCCTAGGGCTTTCTCAATTCATCTGGCAGATCAAACCTGGTTACTCAGAGCCTGTGGTGTGTTTGTGAAGGACGTAGCAGGCTGCATTTAGGGAGAATGCCTGTTAACATGGAAAAAGTGACTTAAGGTGAGGAGCAGTGGCTCATGTCTGTAATCCCAGCACTTTGGCAGGCCGAGGTGGGCGGATCACGAGGTCAGGAGTTCAAGACCAATCCGGCCAACATGGTGAAAACTCGTTTCTACTAAAAATACAAAATAATAATAATTAGCCAGGTGTGGTGGTGTGCTCCTGTAATCCCAGCTACTTGGGTGGCAGAGGCAGGAGAATCGTGTGAACCTGGGAGGCGGAGGCGCCATTGCACTCCAGCCCAGGTGATAGTGGGAGACTCTGTCTAGAAAGAGAAAAAGAGAGACAGAGAGAGAAGGAGGGAAAGAGGGAAAGAAGGAAGGAAGGAAGGAAGGAAGGAAGGAAAAAAGGGTGACTTAGTGTTGGCAAGTCTTTCTTCATTTCCCTATTGATCTACATTATTTCTTTTCATGTATGTTTCTAACATCACAGAAAGTACCTTGGCTTTCTTGCTGTGTTTTTGTCTTCCTACTCAACCAATATGGTCACACTTTCCTGTTCACTAAACCTAAAGCAGTAAGATTCTTAAATACTCTCTGCATGCTTCCAGGAAAGGCTGTTGCTTGTTGCTTCGAGTGAGGAGATTGCATTGCAAATAGGAGGATATCTTGAGAATGATTAGGGGAGGCTTTTATTCTGGAAATGCTCAAGTATTGAGATGAAGAAAGATGAAGACCTGCAGAGCTGATTCATGTCTATTTAATTGTTACAGACCAAATAAATACCAAGAGGAAGGAAAGACAGAAATTCTTAACTGAGAATGTGGCATTTCCATCAAAACACTAGTAATCAGCTAAATGAGATTTAGGGGCTGATATTTATATTTGCAAGATTTTTTTCTGTCAATAATAAAAGGCCAGGTGTGGTGGCTCAAGCCTGTAATCCCAGCACTTTGGGAGGCTGAAGTGGGTGGATCACTCAATGTCAGGAGTTTCAGACCAGCCTGTCCAACATAGTGAAATATCATGTCTACTAAAAATACAAAAATTAGGTGGGCATGGTGGCACACATCTGTAATGCCAGGTACTCAGGAGGCTAAGGCAGGAGAATCGCTTGAATCCGGAAGGTGGAGGTTGCAGTGAGCGGAGATCATGCCAGTACACTCCAGCCTGGGCAACAGAGTGAGACTCTATCTCAAAAATAAATACATTAATTAATTAATTAATTAAAGAAAAATATATTTAACACAGTGTTGAAAATGATTCAGAACTTCTATCTGAGTAAGATACACAGATTAAGTACTCTGCAGTCTTATCTGGTAGAAGTCATGATTCATTATAGAATTTCAGAGACAGTGTCTTTAGTTTCTATTTTGTGAAAAATTAAGAAAGCCCGTAGCTTAACCAAAAAAATCCTTGTTTTATGCGTGAGCCCATAATGATACTTTAATATCACATGAAGACAGTGATTTAATCTAGAAGGCAAAGAACTCAAATTTCACACCCAGCTGTCACTTTCTGCCTACTCAGTATAAAGAATCACCTAGGTTCCTTTGTAACCTTACCTCTGTAAGCAGTTCCTTCACCTGACTCACAGAGTTCTGAGGGTTGTAGTCTTACCTTAAAAATACAGATAGGATTTTTGCTGAGATTTAAATTATCTTATTGTGGAAAGAAGATAAAGGTGATTCATCAGGAAAAACGGGAAAATTGAACATTGAAAAAATAATATTAAGCTATCATAAAACATACATGGAAATTAAAAAAAAAAAAAACTAAACTAAACTTCACCAGATGGTCAGAGGTGTCTAGCAGTTCTTTTTTTTAGAGACAGGGTCTCGCTATGTTGCCCAGGCTGAAGTGCAGTGGCTATTCATAGGCCCCATCCCACTATTGATCAGCACGGGAGTTTTGTCTTGCTCTGATTCTGACCTGGGCCATTTCACCCCTCCTTAGGCAACCTGGTGGTCACCGCTTCCAGGAAGTCACCATATTGATGCTGAACTTAGTGCGGACACCCCATCGGCATAGAGCACCACAGCCCAGAACTCCTGGGCTCAAGCGATCCTCCAGCCTCAGCGTCCAGAGTAGCTGGGACTACAGTCAAGCGCCACCATGCCCGGTGTCTAGCAGTTTTATATAATCAAAATGCTTTGAATGTGTACACAGATAAGCCTTTTTTCACCACCTTGACATGTAACCGCCCAACAGGTTCACCACCTTGCCCACTGCCTGGCAGAGCCAATTTATCAAGGCAGGGGAATGGCGGTGGAGAAAGAGTAATTCATTCAGAGCCAGCTGTGTGGGAGACCACAGGTTTATCATTACTCAAATTGGTCTCCCAGAGCATTAGGGGTTTGGAGTTTTTTTTGTTTGTTTGTTTTTTAAAGACAAGGTCTCACAGTGTTGGTCAGGCTGGTCTTGAACTCCCGACCTCAGGTCATCCGCCTGCCTTGGCCTCCAAAGTGCTTGGATTACAGGCGTGAGCCACCACGCCAGGCCAGGGATCAGAGTTTTTAAAGATAATTTGTCGGGTAGAGGCTTGGGAAGTGGGGAGTGCTGATTGATCAGGTTGGAGATGGAATCAGAGGGGGTCAAAGAGAGTTTTTCTTGCTGTTTTCTGTTCCTGGGTAGGATGGCAGAACCCGTTGAGCCAGATTACTCCTCTGGGTGGTGTCAAATGATCCAATGACTACAGGGTCTGCAAAATATCTCAAGCACTGATCTTAGGTTTTACAGTAATGATGTTATCCCCAGGAGCAATTTGAGGAGGTTCAGCATTTTGGAGCAGGAGGCTGCATGACCCCTAAACTGTAACTTCTAATCTGGTAGCTCATTTATTAGTCCTGCAAAGGCAGACCGGTCCCTAGGCAAGAAGGTTTTTTTGTTTTGTTTTGTTTTTTGTTTTTTGTTTTTTTCCCTTTTTCCAGAAAGGGCTATTATCAATTTCGTTTCAGAGTCAAATCATGAACTGAATTCATTCCCACAGTTAGTTTGGCCTATGCCTAGGAATGAACAAGGACAGCTTAAAGGTTAGAAGCAAGACGGAGTTGGTTAGGTCTGATTTCCTTCACTGTCATCATTTCCTCCATTATAATTTTTGCAAAAGCTCTTCAGAAATATAGAAACCAAATCTGAAAGCACAGAAGAACATAGACGTGGATCACCAGTGATGATACAATCATTGTCTCAAATCCTTCTCTCCCAGTAGCCATGAGAGCCTGGTCTTTCTGTGATAGAACCTGCTGTCTGGTAATCTGAAAAAAAAAAAAAGAAAATCAGGGGAAGATTCAAGTGCCACAAAGAACACCTTTCAATCTAACTCAAATGTGTTGACTGAAAGGTTAAATAACAAGCACTATAAATTAAAGAAATTTAAAGTGAGCTTTATTCTGAGCCAAATTTGAGGATGATAGCCCGGGAAACAGAGTCAGGACAAGGTGACAGTGTGTCCCCAAGGGGGTTACACGAGGCACAACATTTATGCATTCCTTTTACACATACATGGGAGAAGGGGGCAGTGAAGCAAAGGTGACAATCTTACAATCCTGTTTGTTGCTCAGTGACATTATGCATAAGATACAGCAAATATGTGGTTAGGGCATAGAGGGGAAAAGGTTTAAGAATATGTGGGCATCTTAGAACCAGAGAGGGATGACCAATTCTGCCATGCCCTTGTGAATCATCTGCTAGGCAAGGTTGTAATCAGTACAGGTCAGTGAAATAGCTGACAGCCTCAAGCCTTGCAGACAAGGGTCAGCTTTAGTTCACAGACATCGTTTCCATTACCATATGTCCAACCTGTAACCATCTTGGGCTGCTTTTAAATATTTTTCCTTCAGATTTTCCTTTTTCTGATATGTAGAATGAAACCAAGTAGAGCACTAATCTATCTCAATTTATATCTTTTCTAAAAACAAAATTTGACATTTGCATGGTAATCTTTCAGCAAATTTGGCAGAAAAAAAAAACCCAGTTCAAATATTTCGAAAGAATTCCACCTGTCTTTTTAAAAAGTTCTTGGAGACCCATCAATGACAAAAAATACCTTTCAAGCTCTCCCTCAAACAGTGTCACATTTACCAGGTGACATTTTCTTCTACTTCACATAACTTATCTGACACAGGAGCATATCAGCAATATACTACAGGGAAGATAATTGGAATCAAGAAAGCTAATCCACCTTTCTGCTTCAACTGTCAGAGAAAAAATTTTGAAGTCCCAGCAAATACTTTTAAAAGCACAACAGTAGAATGTCAATTTCCTGACTCAGCAACCCCCCCCAAAATGGCAAATCTATTCACAAAGCTGTAAGAATCTGCCACATCTGGTATTCAGTGGCATAATGTGCTTTCATAGCTAACTTGAATGGAAGTTGTAGGAAAGAAAGATGTGACAAACCCTTTGCCCCAACCTCCATGTAAGGATATGATACGTGCATAAGGGGATACTGCCCAGTAAATTCAGCTGAATTAAAGAGTAAAACTAGTACTTTGGTCTAACAGAGCAAAAGTTTCACAAGAGTAATTCTAAATGCAAGAAGGGACAACGATTTCCATCATACTTGTAGAAAATAATGTCACCTGGCTACAAAGTTAATTAGGAAGCAAAATGGATCCAGGTAAATCTTAACACACTGATATTCATACACCCCCATCTTCCTTATGCTCTGAAGCAAAGATTCCCAAGCATTTGGCAGAAACACACATGCTGGTTTTAGAAATTTACCTGATTGTAAGAAAAAAAAAATTTGACTTGATAAATGAATTGTTCTTATTTATGTCATATCAGGAAGTGGATCTTTGAAGGTATAAGTTATTTTGCTAAGGACAATTCTCACAAGGTATCCCTCTCTTTCTGCTTGTTTCCCTCCCGCTCACATGTGCTCTCTCTCTCTCTCTCTCTCTCTGTCTCTCTGTCTCTCTCTTTCCTTGTTTCTTTCCAGGAAGTCTCTGACTCAGGAACATCTACCCACCTTACCAAGATGTTGTGCGTGATCCTCCAAAAACTGAAGGATCATCTCTCTCGGGAGAGAAAATGTCTAAATATCCACTAGGCTAACAGTCATTGCATGAAGCAATTCCTTTCTTCAAGGTGGCAGAAAACTGTGGTGGGGTGGTGAGACCGGCAACCAGCAAGGCACAGGGAAAGGCCCTCACCCTGCTCCATCCCAGCACTTGCCACCTCCTACCCAGCAGAGGAAGGGGAACTGTCGTTAGATTCCAAGACTGATTTTCAAAAAAGTCCAGAGGTTAAATAACAAAGAAAGTTCAAATTTCTTTATTTTTGATGTTGTACTTTTATTTAGAAGGGAAATAACATCTAGGAAAATGATTTTTACAAGGAAACTTGAATTTAATATTTTATAGGCTGGGTTCAGAATCCTGTCTACCATCAAGATGGTTTTCTATTATACAGTTGTGGAAAACACCTGAGGCATGAGTGACTGCAGACTAATTCACAGCCTGTCACATGTACTACTTAATTGTCATATACCAATGTAAACAGATTCGGCTGGGTGCAATGGCTTACACCTGTAATCCCAGCACTTTGGGAGGCAGGTGGATCATGAGGTCAGGAGTACAAGACCAGCCTGACTGTCAAGGTGAAGCCCTATCTCTACTAAAAATACAAAAATTAGCTGGGCTTGGTGGCACACGCCTGTAATCCCAGCTACTCAGGAGGCTGAAGCAGGAGAATCGCTTGAACCCGAGAGGTGGAGGTTGCAGTGAGCCGAAATCACACCACTGCACTCCAGCCTGGGTGACAGAGCGAGACTGAATCTCAAAATCAAAAAAGAAGAAAAAAAAAAAAAAAGATACCATTTTTTTGTCACTAATGAACATGTTTTTATTATGAAGGCTAGAATGTAATTAATTCTACCTGTAACTTCAAGCTCAGGAAAGTGATTTTTGATATCTGCCTACAAATATCATGAATAGTAAATAAGCCTGTCTTCTTCTCCTGCCCTTTAAACCACCCTCATCAGCAATCTTAACTCCTACATTTTTGCAACATTTCCTTATGACCAGTTCCAACATTGCTCCATGAGAGTTTCATTGTTTCTTTTCTTTCTTCTTTTACAAGCAAATATCTGTGGCTTTCTCACTAAGGTGGATGCATTACACTCGGAATTGGGGAGACAATACTTAACGCAGAGATTGTTCTCTATCTTCGCATCTAGTAAGGACAATCACAGGCAATAGTAAGTTCGTGTGATAAATGTTATGATGGGGGTGAACAGGTGCTGAGGGAGTACTTGGGAAGGATGCTTGATCCGGATTAAGGGAGTCAGTGAAAGCTCCCTTAAGGTAAGAAGCAATGATGTTTAAAGTAGAAGGTGGAGTGTACTCAGGAGTCATCCCTGCGAAGAAGGGTTCGTGGTGGGAGGTAGAGTGTGAGGAGTTGGGAGTTGTGAAAAATGGAGTGGGTGATGTTGGGGCTCAGAAAACAGTACCAAAATTGGAAGGCTTCAGCAGCAAACATTTTCTCTGACCTCCTGCCTTCTGTCCTCTTGTTGCATTCCCTCTCAAGGCTAGCCACAGAAACTTAGACCCATCTACAGGGTGTATCTTAGAAACCAGAATTTCTTTTCCCCAAGGCCAGTTATAAAATCTAAACATATTACTCTTATTTGCCTTCCTCCCAATCTGTGTAAATACTCATCATAAAAAAATTATCTGATCTACCTTGTTAAGAGCCCCATTCCAAGGAGGGTCCTGCCCTACACCTAGAAGGTCCTGCCCCACACCTGCACAGAGAGGCCAAGAAGAATCTAAACAGAAAGGACTTGCTGCGTGATCCCACCCAGACTATTAGCAAAGAACGTTCTCCTTGGCCCCTACAGCGATGTCGGCAAGGTCCCTATTGTATCACATTTTCAAACTGCATGAAGGATTAACCCTGGATGCTAGGATCAATGTAATAACTAAAAAATTAGATGCACTACATTTGGGTTCTAATGACATTCCTGTGGCTGGGGTTTAGAGAATGGATCAGAGCAGAGCCATGACTAGAGGTAAGAAGATCAGTTAGGTAGCTGCTGGGATGATCTACATGGGAGGAAACAGTGGCCAACCTAAGCAATAGCTGGTGAGGATGGTGAGATACAGATGGATTTTGAATATATCGGAAGTTGAGTGAACTCCATGATTGATTTTTTTTTTTTAGATGGAGTTTTGCTCTTGTTGCCCAGGCTGGAGTGCAATGGTGCAATCTCGGCTCACTGCAACCTCTGCCGAGTTCAACCGATTCTCCTGCCTCAGCCTCCCGAGTAGCTGGCATTACAGGCGTGCATCACCACGTCCGGCTATTTTTTTTCTTTTTATGTTTTTAGTAGAAACGGGGTTTCTGCAGGTTGATCAAGGGTCTCGAACTCCCGACCTCAGGTGATCCGCCCGCCTCAGCCTCCCAAAGTGCTGGGATTACAGGCGTGAGCCACCTCACCTGGCCCCATGATTGATTATGTTTGAGAAAATGAATGTTGAAGCCTTTAAATAGCTGGATGGATGCTGCTGCCATTGCCTGAGACAGAAAACACAGTGGAAGGAACACACTTGGTGAGAAACATGAGTTCACGTTGTACCTGATGAGTTTGGGATGATTGCGGGACATCCCAGCGGAACTTTCCAGTAGACACGTTGATCCTGAAGTCCAACCTTTCAGATAGAGACAGAGCATGATGGCAGGAGAAGATGTGGGACTCATCACTCTCCAAGGACGACATAGAGCCATAGGAGTCAATGAGACAGCCCAGAGAGGGTGTAGAAGACGATAGGTGCTAGGATGGAGTTTCGAGGAAGACAGACATTCAAGATAAGGCGCAAGAAGGGAAGTCATAGAAGCAAACAGCAGAGCAAAAGCAGAACCAGGAGGGAGTCACGGCAGAAGCGTTGTGGATTTGGCACATTCTCTGTGCTGTGTGCTTTAATGATCCCTGGTCTGTATGTGTGTAAAGGAAGCAAACCTGATACAGAATTCAAGTAAATTCAAAGATTAAGATTTAATAAGAATACGCCCATTCAATCTCCCCTCCCCAATTCTGTTCTCTACTCACCTCTGTGCCTTGGGAGGCTGACCTCCACAGCTTTATCCCGCCCCCAGGGGAAACTAGGGAATTGATTATTCATGGTTTCCTTCATGCTTCAGTCCCTGATTTTTCTTTACAATAGCTGTTCTGGAAGTGGAAGGCTCCCCCAGGGCCTCTACTCCACAGTTCCAATGTCCCAGGGCTATGGAAACATTCTTTCCTCTCTTAGGGTACTAGTTGTTGTCTCTCTCTCTCTCTCTCTCTCTCTCTCTCCCTCTCTCCTTCTCTGCCTCTCTTCAACGCACAGTTCTGTAAGTAGATCCTTAATTATTACAAAATCTGTACCTTTAAAAAGTTGTTCATCACAGTTCTCAATGTTCTCCAAGATGTAGAGCTGTCTCCTAGCAAAACCTTAATCCTTCTTAAGTTTTGGATCCCACCCTCTCTTACTTCCCCAGGTCTCTCACACCCTCCATGATTCCTTCTCTACCCTGAATGTTTAACTTTCCCCTTTCTACTGGATTCTCCTCATAGGCGTAGGCTTTGACCACACTCAGGTTCCTCTCATCTTAAGGAAAAGCAGCCAACCTTTGACTCACTCACTTCCCTCCAGGTGCTGCCCTATCTTCTCCTCAAGGGCAACTGTGGTCGACTACTCAAGTTGTTTTTCTTTACTCTTTATCTTGCCCCACCTCTAGTCATCTTGAGCTCACTCTCTCTGGCTACTACTCTTAAGTATATCCTAGAAACAGTCCCCACTGAAGTCAGGAATGACTTCTGTGCCCCTAAATTCAACAGATGTTATTCATTCCTGAATACTTCATCCTTTCTCTTTTTCTTTTTCTAAGGCAGAGTCTTGCTTTTGCTACCTAGGCTGGAGTGCAGTGGTGTGATCTCAGCTCACTGCAACCTCCACCTCTTCGGTTCAAGCTATTCTCTTACCTCAGCCGCCTGAGTAGCTGGGATTACAGGCACGCGTCACCATGCCCAGCTATTTTTTTTTTTTTTTGGTATCTTTAGTAGAGATAGGGTTTCACCATGTTAACCAGGCCTGTCTCGAACTCCTGACCTCAAGTGATCCACCCCCCTCAGCCTCCCAAAGTGCTGGGATTACAGCTGTGAGGTAAGGCACTGGGCTTGCCACTTTATCCTTTTTGAAATACATTGTTTTCTTTTGGACAGGTGTAAGGACAAATGCTATTTGAAAATAAGAGGCTTGATTGTCTCTGATGAAAATTAAGAGAAGAGATCCTCCCACCCCACCTCTATCTCAGGACACTTACTTTAGAAATCTCCTGAGTACTTTCTCCTGGTTTTGAAATGTAAATAAATCCCCTGGGAGATTAATAGGCCTTTTGTCAGCTTTATGACCTAGGAAATGTCTTTCTCAAAGACCTGGGAGCCATCTCTTTGCAATGCAAACATCTGGGGAGATAGAAACCCTGTCTCCCGATTTCTCCGTTCAGGTAGGAGCCTAAATTCAGTGAGTGCCTCTCTCCAAGTTGGAAAACGACCTTGTCTCATAAAGATTTGAGAAGTGTGTTTTCCCTCTAGACCAAGCCATATTTACCCAGCACACATGGTCGTCCCAATTACCAGATGAAGTTAGGATGAACTGTATGTGACAAATGGTGCTGGCAAGTCCTCTAACTCTGGGACTAGTTATTGTTTAACTTGAGAACATGGATGAAATCAGTTGTATCTGCTCGGCTGTGGAAAAGGCTGAGATTTCTTTCTGTCTTTACAAATCCTTAGCAGAATGCTTGTGAGGTCTGCTTGCTCAATACTTTTAAATAATGTTTTCTTTCTCTTCTTTCTTTGTCGAGAGGATTTCTGAGTTGGAAGAAGATTTTGTTTTAAATTGTATTTCCCCTACACTGATTGTCACCAACACTTTCATTTTTCCATTCTGTGTAATATTATCTTTCTGTCTACCAACCTTTTTTGTCTTACACATTGCAAAATGGTTTTTTTCTTCTTTTTTCTTTTGTTTATTTATTTTGAGACAGAGTCCCATTCTGTCACCCAGGCTGGAGTGCAGTGGCACAATCTTGGATCACTGCAACATCTGCCTCCTGGGTTCAAGCAATTCTCTGCCTGAGCCTCCCAAGTAGTTGGGATTACAGGTGCCTGTCACCACACCCAGCTAATTTTTGTATTTTTAGTAGAGATGGGGTTTCACAATCTTGGCCAGACTGGTCTTGAACTCCTGACCTTGTGATCCACCCACCTGGGCCTCCCAAAGTGCTGGGATTACAGGTGTGAGCCACTGCGCCTGGCCACAAAATGATTTTTCAAATGTGAACCTGACTACATTGAAGCCCAGGTCCATCTCTTTCTCCTTACTACTTATACTACAACAATCTAGCATAAAAATTAAAACCAGTAATATAGTTTGCACAGGCCTACAATCTCGGGCTTTAACTTGTACCCTTCTTGTCTCTAGCCACACTAACCTTCTGGTTTCTCAAACGTGCCACACTCCTTCAGTCTAAAAGAGTCTCCCCTCTTCACCACCCCACCTCATTTTGCCTAATTAACTCTATTTTACCATTAGAATCTCCACTCACATATCACATCTTTAGGGAAAGCTTAGCTCTCACAAAGGCAAGGTCAGATCTTCCTGGTATATAGTTTTTTTTGTACACAATTTTTTGTGTATGCAATTTTTTTTTCTCCTCAAAGGCAACTTCAGTCAATTACTCAAGTAATTTTTATTTACTCTTTATCTTGCCCCACCTCCAGTCATCTTGAGCTCACTCTATCTGGCTTCTGCTCTAAGTATATTCTAGAAACAGTCCCCATTAAAGTCATGAATGACTGTACACAATTTTTTTTATAATCCTATTGCAGATTGTTTTGTGAAATTATTTGCTTTCTTCTCCATTTGACTGTAAGCTCCAGGAAGGCAGGGTCTTTATCTGTTTTACTTGTCATTGCTTCTCTGTGGCCTAATACAGTGCCTGGTATATGGCAGGACTTCAAGAAAAGCTCCATTTATCCTGCTCCTCAGTGGAACAGAGTGTTGCCATGCTATGCAATAAATAAGAAAAAAAATTCAGGAAGTTCAGTGTTAAATGTTTTTCAGTTATTACTTTTCTTTTGAATCAACTATAAAGGTGTGTAGTTAAGAAATTAACTATTATATTAAAGGTGTTTCTCATGAATTTCATTTGCAATATCAGTATTGACTTTTGACTTAGAATACTGCTGTTTATTGATTACTGTGTAACTAATTAACCCAAAACTTGGTGGCTTAAAACAAGTCGACAAACTTATTCTGTAAAGAGTCATATAGTAAATATTTTAGAGATCTGTGTTGCAACTACTTCACTCTGTCATCATAATACAAAAACAGCGAACAATAATACACACACAAAAAAATAGGTGTGGCTATGCTCCAATACAACTTTACCAATGGACACAGCAATTTGTTTCAGATGATTTTATTATGTCACAAATATTATTGCTATTTTGATTCTTTTTGCAACCTTTAATAATGTAGGACTCATTCTCAGTTCACAGGCTGTACAGAAACAGGCCATGGCCTAGATTTGACCTGTAGGCCATAGTTTGCCAACAATAATATTTTTATTATCTTTGACTCTTTAGGGGGTTAAGAATTAAGACAGAGCATAGCAGGTTGATTTGCCTGCTCCTCTTGATATTGACAGAGGCCAGTTGGTAGTGTTCGTCTTTGGATATGTTGGCCTGGCGAGTCTAAGAGAGCTTTTTTTTTCTTAGATGAAGTCTCACTCTGTCACCCAGGCTGGAGTGCAATGCGAAGGCAGCTTTATTCATGTACTTCTGGCACCTTGGTGGGAGTGCTGGAAAGGCTGAGGTCAGCAGGAATTGTGACTCCAATTTCTGAACTGGCTTTCAGAGAGACTTGAGATTACCAATATACATTTTGATGGAGGGTATGATCTTTTCCCCATGTAAAACAAGTCAGGTTTGGAGAGGAAGGGATGATACTTATGAGCGTTAACAAAGTACAATGGTGTAGTGGTGTAAGTTTTTCAGTTTCCTCATAAGAAAGTGCTTATGCTAATGCACACTGTCAGGTTTCTTAACACTGTTCACTTTTCATCTCATCATTTTCTTCTTTTTTCTTCATCCTTCAATTGCCTTTCCTTTTCAGTTCAAAACAAGCCTGCAGAGTAAATGCTGTAGTGTAATCCTGTATTAATTTATGGGCCGTGGTGTGGCATACTAGAAATGAAATGCTCTGGTCCCATGAAATCCTAATCACTTTCACAGCCAGCAGGTGCTGGAGTTAAAGCATTTCCAGTGAGGTGAACAAGAACATTAAATAAAACCCGAGCTCAGGACTGGATGCATTTAAGTCAGAAAGAGGAAACTACTGTGTCACTGATCAAAGTCTGGCCCAGGGAGGCAACTCTATTTGGCTTTAACTCAGTGGGAAAGGCAGTAACTTCAAATCCATGGTCAGTTCAATTCAATTTATGAGAGACTTACCCAGTTATTTCTGTACTGCATGGCGAGCAGCGAGGCTCTGAGCTGGCTTATGAAAAATCTCCTGGGTGAAAGAGATATATAAAAATTGCCCCCCATGCAAGTTCTATCAACTGTCCCTGACCCTTTGAGCCATTCTTCCCAAGTAGATCAAAATCTCAAGAGAAGGGGGAAGGTATCTGTGTTTGGAGTGGACGGTTCTGGTCCCATTCCCTGGTGAAAATGTGTCTCTCATGTGGCATAAGTAGTGGAAAAAGTCCTCTCTATTAACTACTGACTAGGAGTTGCCAGAATAAAAGCAGGTTTGGGAGAAACCCCAACTTAGATGTGCTGAGATTAATGAATGGATTTCCTGAAAAGACAAATAACTGAGAATAATTTTCTAAAGTGTACACAGAATAGGTATAAAGATATCTTTAAAGACATTGTAAATCCAGAGTATGTGAATAAGGCATAATTTAAAAATAATATGATTATATTTAATTCTGATGACTATGTCAATACAAAACAAATTCTCAAAGCTGACAAACACTTTCCATATCTCTTAAACAGCAGAGGGCTGCTATATCCAACAGAATAGTGAAGAGAAATAGAATGATAAGCCAAAAACTACAGACAATCAGAAAATTGTCGATGCAGTATTAGGTTTTGGAATACCTGATATGAACACATTGGCAGAATATGTATCTTCTTAATGATATTTAAGTTAGAGAAATATTAGAATCAGCTTGCTTTCCCTGCATTCAACTTATGGTGTCATGCAGAATATTGCCCAGGTTTTGATTTTGACAGTAGTCCTAATTTTGAATGCCAATTTTATCTAAAAAATGATTTTATAAGCAATTAAAATAGCTTGGGTAATGTGTAAGCATAATAGCATAAAATTTTTTAGAATTAAAGATGCTAACATTGTCTTCTTTATCACTTCTAAGTTTAATACAGTACAGGCATACCTCCGAGATATTGTGGGTCTGGTTCCAGACCCACACGATAAAGCAAATATTGCAATAAACCTAATCACACAATGTTTTCTGGTTTCCCAGTGCATCCAAAAGTTATAGACGAGGCACAGTGGCTCATACCTGTAATCTCAGCACTTTGAAAGGCAGAGGCAGAGGGATCACTTGAGGCAGAGGTTGAGGCTACAGTGAACCATGATCACGCCACTGCACTCCAACTTGGGCAACAGAGGGATAACCTGTCTCAAAAAATGTTATGTTTACACTGTACTGTAGTCTATTAGGTGTGCAATAAATAGCATGATGTCTAAAAAAATAATGTACGTAACTTAATTTAAGAATAGGCCAGGTATGGTGGCTCATGCCTGTAATCCTAACATTTTGGGAAGCCAAGGATGAAAGATTTTGCTGGAGCCAGGAGTTTGAGACCAGCCTGAGAAACTGAGTAAGACCCCATCTCTACAAAAATAAAGAATAATGATTAGCTGGGTGTGGTGGTGGGCACCTGTAGTCAGCTACTCTGGAGACTGAGGTGGGAGGATTGCTTGAGGCCAGGAATTTGAGACCAGTCTAGGTAACATAGTGAGACCTCGTTTCTACAATAAAATAAGATAAAATAAAAATACTTTATTGCTAAAAAACACTAACAATCATCTGTGTTGTCAGTAAGTCATAATCTTTTTGCTAGTAAGAGGGTCTTCCCTCAATATTGATGCCTGTTGACTGATCAGGGTGGTGGTGGTTACTGAAGGTTGGGGTGCCTGTGGCAATTTCTTCAAATAAGACAGCAATGAAATTTGCCATATTGATTGACTCTTCCTCTCATGAAATATTTTTCTGTAGCATGCAATGCTGTTTGACAGCATTATACTCACAGTAGGACTTTTCAAAACTGGAGTTAATTCTCTCAAATCCTGTCACTGCTTTAACAAATAAGTTTATGGACGATTCTAAATTATTTATTGTCATGTCAACAATGTTCACATAATCACAAAGAGTTGAGTCCATCTCAGGAAACTACTTTTTTGCTCCTTCATAAGAAGCAACTTTTCATCTGTTAAAGTTTTATCATGAGATTGTAGCAATGCAGTCACATATTCGGGCGTCACTTCTAATTCTAGTTCTCTTGCTATTTATACCACATCTGCTGTTACTTTCTCTACTGGAGTCTCAAACCCCTCAAAGTCATCCATGAGAGCTTGAATTAACTTCTTTCAAACTCCTGTTATGTTGATATTTGACCTCCTCTCAGGAATCATGAATGTCCTTAATGGGATCTAGAATGGTGAATTTTTCCTGAAAGCTTTTAAATTTACTTTGCCCTGATCCATCAGAGGAATCATTGTTTATGACAGCTACAGCCTTATGAAATATATTTCTTTTTATTTTTCTTTCTTTTTTTTTTTTTTTTTTGAGACAGAATCTTGCTCTGTCAGCAGGCTGGAGTGCAGTTGTGTGATCTTGGTTTACTGCAACCTCCACCTCCCGGGTTCAAGTGATTCTCTTGCTTCAGCATCCCAAGTAGCTGGGACTACAGGTGTGCACCACCAAGCCCAGCTAATTTTTGTACTTTTAGTAGAGATGGGGTTTCATCATGTTGGCCAGGATGGTCTCAATCTCTTGACCTCGTGATCCGCCCACCTTGGTCTCCCAAAGTGTTGGGATTAAAGGCGTGAACCACCATGCCTGACCAGCTATGAACAGTAATATTTTGAAAGGAATCCTTTTCTGTGCAGTAGGTCTCAACAGTGGGGTTAAAATATTCAGTAAAGCGGGCTTAAAACATGCTGTAAACCGTGTAAAAAAGTGGTCTTAAAATATGCTATAAACAGATGTGCTGTCATCCAGGTTTTGTTGTTCCACTTATAGAGCACAGGCAGAGTAGATTTAGCATAATTCTTAAGGGCTTTGGGGTTTTTGAAATGATAAATGAGCACTGGCTTTAACTTCAAGTCACCAGCTGCACTGGCCCCTACTAAGAGTCAGCCTGTATTTTTACACTTTGCAACCAGGTCTTGACTTCTCCTCTCTAGCTATGAAAGTACTAGATAGCATCATCTTTCAATAAATGCAACTTGAAAATCTGTTGTTTAGTGTAACCACCTTCATCACTTATCTTAGCTAGATCTTCTGGATAACTTCCTGTAGCTTCTACCTTAGCATTTGCTGCTTCCTCTTGCACTTCCATGTTATGGAGACAGCTTTTTTTCCTTAAACCTCTGATAGCTTCCAACTTCTCTTCCCTTGCTTTCTTTCCTCTCTCAGCCTTCATGAAATTGAAGAGAGCTAGGACCTGTTTCTGGATTAGGCTTTGGCTTAAGGGAATGTCACGGCTGGTTTGATCTTCTATCCAGACCACTCACACTTTCTCCATATCAACAATATGCTGTTTCTCTCTTTTATCTTTTGTGTATGCTGTTTTGTGAGTAGCACTTTTAATTTCCTTTAATAACTTTTCCTTTGCATTCATAACTTGGCTAATTGTTTGGCACAAGAGGCCCAGCGTTTGACCTATTTTGGCTTTCGACATTGCCTTCCTCACTAAGGTTAATCATTTCTAGCTTTTTATCTAAAGTGAGAGGCATGTGACTCTCTCTTTCACTTGAACATGTAGAGGCTATTTTAGGGTTGTTAATTGTCCTGATTTCAATATTGTTTTGTCTCGAGGAACAGAGTGACTGGAGGAGAAGAGAGATGGGAGAACTGCCAGAGTGTGAAACAGAACACACACACATTTATTGATTAAGTTTGCTGTCTTATATATGCACAGTTGGTGGGGCCCCAAAACAATTACAGTGGTAACTTCAAAGATCACTGATCACAGATCACTATAACTAGATCAAACAATCATGAAAAAGTGTGAAATATCATGAGAATTAACACATTGGTACATAGAGACACAAATTGAGCACATATTGTTGGAAAAACGGACAGATAGACTTGCTATCAATGCAAAGTTGCCACGAAACTTTAGTTTGTAAAATATACAATATCTGCAAAGAATAATAAAATCCAGCACAATAAAATGACGTATGCTTGTATTTAGAAATACTTTTTTTTTTTTTCTTAGAGATAAGGTCTCACTCTGTCGCCCAAGCTTGAATGTAGTGGTACAATCATAGCTCATTGCAGCCTCAAACTCCTGAGCTCAAGTGATCCTCCCACCTCAGCCTCCAGAGTACCTGATACCACAGGCATGTACCACCATACCAGGATATTTTTAAATTTTCTTTTGTAGAGATGGGTCTTGCTATGTTGCCTAGGCTAAGACATAGGATGACTTGAGGCTGGTCTCGAACTCTAGCCTCAAGTCATCCTATGCCTTAGCCTTCCAAAATGTTGGGATTACAGGTGTGGGCCACCACACCTGACTAGAAATACCTTTTCATTACAAATGTAGTAATGGTCACTGTAGCCAGTGTGGCTATCCAAGGATGCAGGTAGCAAAATCTACAAGACATTTGTTCATGTTGTGATATGAGCATTGAGAAAGAATCAAGAAGCTACTCATAAGTGTGGGCTAGAAATGGAAGGAATGGGTCTAGAAATACTTTGAACAAGGCCAACATGTACTTATGCATGAATTCTGTGGTTTTTTTTTAGATAGTCTTGCTCTGTCACCCCTGCTGGAGTGCAGTAGTGCAATCTTGGCTCACCGCAACCTCTGCCTCTGAGGTTCAAGCAATTCTCCTGCCTCAGCCACTCAAGTAGCTGGGATTATAGGCTCCTACCACCACGCCCGGCTAATTTTTGTATTTTTTGGTAGGGATGGGGTTTTGCCATGTTGGCCAGGCTGGTCTCAAACTCCTGACGTCAAGTGATCCACCCACCTCAGCCTCTCAAAGGGCTGGAATTACAGGGGTGAGCCGAATTCTGTGGGTTAGACAGTAACCTAGGGAAGAGGGAAGAAAGGAGAAAATGTCCATGTGACAAGTGGGTGGTTGTGTGTGTTGATGCGCATTTTTCTATACTGGGTGATAAGACTATTGTCTAGATTTATAAGATGACAGAAGGGACCCCTTCAGAGGCTCTTGAATTTGATCCTTCTGTAAATCTATGTCCTGAAAGAACACCTACAAGAGCATTTTATAAGCAAAGATCTCCAATCCCCTTTCTTCTTTCAGCAAGTTTTGTCATAATCATGACACAAATAATTCAGTTTTAAAAAACAAAGCTGTTCTAGGAAATGACTGTTAATGGAGCACTTGAAGCATATTCTGACTTGACAAGCCAAGTTCAAATAGCATGTGTGGGCATGGTTTGTTTTTATCTGCATACAGACATCCTATTCCTAGGAAAGTTTTGTGCCATGATTTTTTAAAAGAAAGACTGTCTGGAGCTTTGACAGTGCTCTCTGCTGATAATCCTTAACCAATTAAATAGGACCCACCAGAGACCTTGTTCATAAAAGATTCACAGAAAAGTCACAAAGTAGTTGAATTCAAAATGAAGAGTGTAAGATAAGTGAGCAATTTTTGAGTAACAACATATTCAGTAAAAGATAAAACATATCACCTCAAAATACAATGGAATAGCATTAAAGTAGATATCTTGGGAAGCATTTCTCTCCCCTAACAACTCTTTACAATAAACAGATTTCTTCAGGGTTACTTGGAAAGACTGTAACACTTAAAAGGTAATTGGGTTAACAATCTTGTTTTGAGACAACACTCTAGGGATGCACTCATCTTGCCTCCAAGCAACAGCACCATTTTGATAATTTGAAGAACAAAAATGTTAGTTTGATTGTCTCTAGCTGAACTGACACTCCTAGAGAAAGAAGCCAGTTTGTTTATTTCTTAGGGATATTGCATCTCAAGACCTGAATTAATTCCATGTGCTGACACACAATAACTACTGGTTTCCAGAATAGGATGTTACTTTTACAAGATTTTGTACTTTGTTTATTTTCTTCTTAAGTTAGGGACAACAGCAGTAGGAAATTAGGTCACCAGCAGGAAATGGGAGCCATAGAATTATAGAATATGGATTCTTCAGGAGAGAGCAGGCAAGGGAGGAGAGTTAAAATATGTTAAATTCTTGTTGTATGTCAGACACTCTGGTAGGTGCTTCATAAGTTATCATTGCTACATTAGCCTTATAAAGCATGTATTCATATTCCTCATTTGACAGATGGGAAAAAGGCTGAGAGAAGTCAAGTACTTTCTCCAATGCCACGTAGATAATGCAGTAGCAGAAAAGGAATTCTAATTTCGGGCTATAAAGTTCCAATGTTATTGTTCTTTCTTTCTTTTTCTTTCTTTTTCCTTCCTTCCTTCCTTCCTTCCTTCCTTCCTTCCTTCCTTCCTTCCTTCCTTCTTTCCTTCCTTTCTCTCTTTCTTTCTGTCTTTCTTTCTTTCTTTCCCTCCCTCCCTCCCTCCCTCCCTTCCTTCTTTCCTTTTCTGAGACGGAGTTTCACTCTTCTTGCCCAGGCTGGAGTGCAATGGTGCAATCTCAGCTCACTGCAACCTCCATCTCCTGGGTTCAAGCAATTCACCTGCCTCAGGCTCCCAAGTAGCTGGGATTACAGGCATGTGCCACCACGCCCGGCTAGTTTTGTATTTTTAGTAGAGATGGGTGTCTCCGTGTTGGTCATGCTGGTCTCCAATACCCAACCTCAGGTGATCCACCTGCCTCGGCCTCCCAAAGTGCTGGGATTACGGGCATGAGCCACAGCCCCCGACCTGTTCTTTCTAATTCAAGGCTGACTCAGGAAAAGAACTAGAGGTCATCTAGCTCAGTGCTTCTCAATTCTAATGTGCATATGAGTCAGCACATTAGATCTTGTGAAAATGCAGTTTCTGATTCAGTAGGTGTGAGGAGGGGCCTGATATCCTGCATTTTTTAAGCTCTCTGATGATGCTGATGATATTGGTTTGGGGACTACCCTTATGGTAGTCATCTCTAGTTTACCCTCTCAGTTCAGCTGTAGAAACCTAATGTTCAGAGAAAGAGCCTAAGATCCCCTAACTAGTGCTGAGTTTGAGCCAGTATCAATGCCAAAAGGTGGTTTTGGAGGTAGCCCTTTCCTATTCCCCATCAGCCTGCCAAAGCAGACCCGCATAAAAGGGCATGTACTTGCTATGCAAATTCAGTTACAAGAACTCCCTAGGTCCTGTTTCAATGGGATTGCTGTCCCTCTCTTCTGTTTGGAATTCTGGAGTCATCACTGTGAACCTCTGAGTTCTGACTTCCAGTTAATGCTCTATTCTACTGTAACTGAAGTGTCGCATCTCAAAGTGGGATGTACAAATGAGAAATGAAATGAAACCATTATGATTCCCCCACAGCAGGAGTCACAAACTCAAATATCCATGGATAGGCAGGTAATGTAAAGGAATAACACAGTCTTGGTGGGTACTGACAAAACTGAGAGCTTGTGTCCATCCCAGGGGGCAGCTCATACACATGTCCTGGTGATCACCACCATGTGGAATGCAACCTTAATGTTGACTGATCTTCCAGGTTTTCAGAGGAGTTGGAAATATGGATTACGTTAAATAGACCATTTAAAAATAGTCTTTTTAGAGCAGCTTTGGATTTGCAGCAAAATCAAGCAAAACATACATCCCTGCCTACCCACTTTCTGCCCCCATCAATATCCCCCACCACAGTGATTCCTTTGTTACAATCCAGGAACCACATCCATAGTCCATAGTTAACATTAGCATTTACTCTTGGTGTTGTACATCCTATGGGTTTTGACAAATGTACAATGACATGTACTTTCACTGCCCTGAAAATCCTCCATGTTCTGCCTATTCATCCCTTCCTCCATACCACTTCTGGCAACCACTGCTCTTCTTATAGTCTCCATAGTTTTGCTTTCCCAGAATATCATATGATTGGAATCATACGGTAAGCACCCTTTTCAGATTGGCTTCCTTCTCTTAGCAATATGCGTTTAAGGTTTCTCCATGTCTTCTCATGTCTCAAAAGCTGATTTCTTTTTAGCAGTAGATATTTTACTACTAATAATAAATAAATAATAAATATTTATATCTATTTATTATATAGAATAGTTAATATTTATTGTACCACAATGTATTTATTCACTCATCTAGCAAAGAACATCTTGGTTGTTTCCAAGCTACAGCAATTTCGAATAAAATGGTTATAAGCATCCAGGTACAGGTGTTTGTGTAGACACAAGTTTTCAACCCAGCTGGGTAAATACCCAGGAATGTGGTTGCTGGATCACATGGTAAGAGCATATTTAGTTTTGTAAGAAGCTGCCAGATTGTATTCTATTTTGCATGTACCACTGTGCATTCTCACCAGCAATAAATGAAAGTTCATGTTGCTCCACATCCTCCCCAACATTTGATGTTGTCAGTGTTTTGTTCTGATTTTGGCTATTCTAATAGGTAGATAATGGTATCTCATCATTGATTTAATTTGCATTTCCCTAATAACATATGATGAGCCTCAGATTTTCATATGCTTACTTGCAATCTGTTTATCTTCTTTAGCAAAGCGCCTTTTCAAGTCTTTTGCTCATTTTAAAATCTTGCTGTCCATTTACTTATTGTTCTTTGTATATTTTGGATAATAGTCCTTTATTAGCCAAGTCTTTTGCAAATATTTTCTCTCAGCTTGTAGCTTATCTTCTCACTCTCTTGATTGCACTAGTACAGAGTAGAAGTCTTAAATTCCAGTGTATCAATTTTTTTTCATGTATCTTGCCTTTGGTGTTATATCTAAAAGTCATTGCCATACCCAGACCCTCTAGATTTTCTAGGAGTTTTATAGTTTTGCATTTTTCATTTAAGTATATGCTCTATTTTGAGTTAATTTTGGGAAAGGGTATAAGTTTTGTTTCTCAATTCAATTTTCTGCATATATATATCTAGTTGGTCTAGTACCATTTGTTGAAGAGACTATTTTTTTCTCTGTTGTATTGTCTTTGCTCCTTTGTCAAAGATCAGTTGACTGTATTTATATGGGTTTATTTCTGGTCTCTCTATTTTGTTCTATTGATCTATGTGCCTATTCTGTTGACAAAACCACAATATCTTAGTTACTTTTTTTTTTTTAATGTCTTGAAGTTGAGTAAGGTCAGACTTTCAACTTTATTCATCTCCTTCAATATTGTGATAGCTATTCTTGGTCTTTTACTTCTTCATATACATTTTAGAATCAGTTTTTCAATATACATGAAATAACTTGCTGGAATTTTGAATGGAATTGTACTGAATCTGTAGATCAAGTTGGGAAGACCTGACATTTTGGCAATATGGAGTCTTTCTATCCATGAATGTGGAATATTTCTCAACTTATTTAGTTCTTCCTTGATTTTTTTTAAAATATGAGTTTTATAGTCTTCTTCATATCGATCTTGTACATATTTTTGTTAGATTTATATGTAATTATTTCATGCCTTTGGTGATAATATAAGCGTTATTTTGTTTATAATTTTAAATTCCATTTGTCCATTGATGGCATATTGGAAAGCGACTGACTTCTGAATACTAATCTTGAATGCTTCTATCTTCCTCTAACAGCTTGCTATTTCCAGTAGACTTCTTGTTGATTCTTTCAGATTTTCTACATAGACACTCTTTCATGTTATCTGCAAAAAAAGACAGTTTTATTTATTTCTTCCCATTCTGGATAACTTTTCTTGTCTTGTCTTATTGTACTAGTTAGGATGTCCAATACAACATTGAAAAGGAATGGTGAGAGGATATATAATTTTTTAAATTATTATTTTTTAATATTTGCAACAAATATTAAAAAATAATAATTATATATATATATAATATATGTATATATATATATTTGAGACAAAGTCTTGCTTTGTTGCCCAGGCTAGAGTTCAGTGGTGAGCGCTCAGCTCACTGCAGCCTCTGCCTCCTGGATTCAAACTATTCTCCTGCCTCAGCCTCCCAAGTAGCTGGAATTACAGGCCTGGGCTACCATGCCCGGTAAATTTTAGTACAGACAGGGTTTCACTATGTTGGCCAGGCTGGTCTTGATCTCCTGATCTCAAGTAATCCACCCACCTTGGCCTTCCAAAGTGTTGGGATTACAGGCATGAGCCACTGTGGCCAGCCAAAAACTCAAATATTTTAAAATGCTGGGCTAGCTAGACAAAATATATATGGAGATACATATTTGGCCAGAGGGGCTGGCATATTGTGGCCTCTGCCCTACATCTTTGTGTGGAATAAGTATGTACTTTCATATTATTGGAATCAACTTTTTTTTTCTTTTTTTAAGACAGTGTCTCATTCTGTCACCCAAGCTGGAGTGCAGTGGCACAATCTTGGCTCACTGCAGCCTCCACCTCCTGGGTTCAAGTGATGCTGGTGCCTCAGCCTCTTGAGTAACTGGGATTACAGGTGTGCACCACCATGCCTGGCTAATGTTTTGTATTTTTAGTAAAGACAGGGTTTCACCATATTGGCCAGGCTGGTTGTAAGCTCCTGTCCTCAAGTAAGCTGCCTATCTTAGCCTTCCAAAGTGCTAGGATTACAGGTGTGAGCCACCGTGCCTGTCTGGAATAAACCTTTTTAACCAAAACTATTTTAGACATGAAATAATGATTAACTATTTTATATTTAGGTATTTACTATACTGAAATATTGAAATGACTAAAAGAATGACTCTTGTAAAAGCCCTATTCTAGTCTATGTACCCTTCCAATAGCTAACTAGTGATAAGACTGAGTGTAAGTGAATCTTTACAACTGGAGTGGCCAGAAACTAGAAATATTATAATAAATTATATAGACAACTCAGTCTCAATACAAGATGGAAGAAAGAGGGGGATATTTATGAGGCCCTAATCAAGGGTTAAGTCTTGGAAATAGTTATAAAATCAATCACCTCTTTTTTTCTTCCTGTTTTTGACAGCAAAATATACACAACAGAATATTTACCATCTTAACCATTATTATTACTAAATTACCATCTTAACCATCATTAACCACTTTCATCTTCCTTAACTAAAACTTTGTACCCATTAAACAACTCTCCGTTTTTTCTTCTCCTCAGCCCCTGACAACCACTCATCTACTTTCTGTTTCTATAGATTTGACTGTTCTAAGTACCTAATATAAGTGGAATCATACAGTGTTTGCCCTTTTGTGACTGGTTTGATGCACTTAGCATAATTTCCTCAAGGTTCATTCACGTGGAAGCATGTGTCAGAATTTCCTTCCTTTTTAAGCCTGAATAGTATTTTATTGTATGTATACAAAACACTAAATCTTACGGATAATAAAACTGAAGCTTACCAGTCTTAGTTGCCGAGTTCAGGTAGCACAGCTGGGAATATGTATTTCACGCACCTTCCAATTCCAGCAGTACTGGTATCCTCCAGTTGTATATGTTGAATAACTTCAGAGTGTGTCCAGGGAGTCAACACTGAAATACGTTGTTATGAATGTCATTGCAGGTTAGGTTTCCAGGAAAAGAGATTTTCAGACACAGTTTTGCTTGAGGGTTTATTGGGAGGTGCTCTTGTAAGCACCACCTGTGAAAGGACAAGGAAGGAACCAGGACTGAGCTGTAATGCAGAATTAGTAAAGGCCTCAGGCAACCCCCAGGCTTACCATGGCACAGTAGGTCAGTTTCCAAACCAAACTATCAGATATTGTAATTAATTCAGAAAGGCTAGTTCAGAAGGCTAAACTTTTCTACCACTACCTAGTATCTCAGTAAACAACACTGCTCCAATCTTCATTTGATGATTGGTTCCTTTGAGAATATCTAGGATCCTCCAGGGTATTGGAGAGAGGGGCATTTTCAATCAATTTTGGATGATAAGATGTTTATGTATTTCTGCTTGTCCTTTTCTTCATATTCATATTGAGAGATTTCCTTCCCTTCCATTTTGTATGTCTGCCATAGAATTTCTACTTGACTTGTATAATTTGGCTTTAAAATATTCCACTGACTAGGGGATTATTTAGTTTGCAATGGACTGTGGATCCAATTAAATAATAGCAGCCAACAGTTCCTTTCCAACGTGGCTAAAGGAGACACCTGGGTGAGCTATGTCCACTTAATTATGAACAAAATGAACCAAATCCAGAGAAAGAAGTAGGTATTATCATGGTTTTTGCATTTTAACTGATAACTTATCTTCAAGTCATCTTTTAATGTGAAGATATCAAATAATTCAACCAAATGTTACAAAATATATGTTTTAAAAGTACTACTCTAGGCCTAGCTCGGTGTTTCACACCTGCAATCCCAGCACTTTGGTAGACCAAGGCGGGCAAGTCACCTGAGGTCAGGAGTTTGAGACCAGCCTGGTCAACTTGGTGAAACCCTTTCTCTACTAAAAATACAAAATTAGCTGAGCATGGTGGCGCACACCTGTAATCTCAGCTACTTGGAGGCTGAGGCAGGAGAATCACTTGAACCCGGGAGGTGGAGATTGCAGTAGCCCAGATGGTGCCATTGCACTCCAGCCTGGGCAAAAAGAGCAAAACTCCATCTCAAAAATAAAAAATAAAAAAATAAAAATAAATTATATGTAATAGTCCATATTAAATGGGCTTAAGTTCTGTAGCTGCCATTAAAAATATGGATTGATCCTTTGTGGCTCAGAATCTCAGAATTATGGATTCAATTAATTTATTCATCATATCTACAATTCTGCATACAAATTAAATGTTAGGAAACCTAATGAGTCATTAAGAACATAGAGTGTTGAACACAATGTATTTTGTTTAAGAATATGGAAACTTGGGATTATAATTTATGTATGATCTACATTTCTGCAGAATTCTATGACTATACTGGAGATTATCTGAGTATTATATCTGACTTAGAGTTTGAGAAACTTATGATTTACTGCTGTTGCTGAAGAAAAGAAACACCAGACTCTTGAAGGATAGAATTAACTGCAGTGTGTGCACCCTTGGTAGGATAAGCATGATCACAGGCAGAGAGAAATGACATGTTCTTGACACTAACTAGTTATGTGGCCTCCTCAGTTATGAGTGACTTTTAAGTCTCAGCTTACCTATAAAATACAGGAATTAGACTTCTGTGGCTGATCTCAAAGGTGTATTCTAGTTCTAAATTCTGATCCTAGGAACCATTTATAGTTTCACATTTATAGTTAGCTTTAATGAGCCTTGATATATTAGGAAAATAATATATAAGTATGCTTTTTAAAAAAAATTATATTAGAGAAAGGCTTATAGAATTATCAGTGATCTTATATCCCCACCTCCACTCCCTGTAAGAAATCACGATTGACTTTTCCTGGTGAAAACCTCCATATTCTAAAAGGGAAGTGATACTTATACCTCTTTTTTGATTAACTGAGTGTAGATGATGAGGATTTTCCACACACTCCCCAGGGCAGTTAAATCTGTGCAGTGAGCTAGATCCTTTCTTGATTACCTATAAACTCTACATGTTTGCTTCCTGTTTCATCTCCTACTGACAGCGTCTCTTGATTTTCTATTTGAAAGATGAGAATATTCATCATTTTAAATGCAGCCTGTTTATATTTGAATTATATTAGTTACTATCTGATTCTTTTATTCAAAGGAAAGAGGTAAATGTTTAGATGTTTTAGATGGTATTCCTGGATAGAATAAGGGTTCTTTTGCAAACTTTATTGCAACTAATTCAATGTTCATTACATGAGCTACTTATAAAACAATCTCAGAAGGTTGTCCTTGGCTTTTGTTAAGTCATTCTTTAGGTTTTGAACTTGCAGTCTTTGCTCTTATCTTCAATTTACCTGGAAGTTTACAATTTTTTCATCTTAAATTCATTTTGCAAGGGAAAGCAAATAATAACAAAATAAGGCTCTTTTACTAAGTACTGTTGACGGTATCAAGAATTGTGAAGGGGCAGAGATTTCTCCCTACTTCCCAGCTAACAAGTTAGCTTGCCACAGCTTCATGAAAGCAGGCAGAAAACATGAGACCCGTGGGTCAGAAACAAAGGACATTATTAGTCACAGCACAGTAAGCAACATGACTTTCATCTTCTGATCTCTATTAGGGTCCCAGTGGGGGTACAGAGAGGCAGGTTCAGGTGGTTAGGCAGGTTTGAACCTGCCTAACCTTTGCCTCGAAAGGAGACATTATTTTTATTGTACTAGACAGCAAAAAAACATGCCCCTTGCCCAAGAGGGAAACGCTATCTCAATCTTCCAAGGTTTTTTGCTATGGAAACATTCTTGAAAAGATAGTCCTGAACAAAAGCCAGCACCATACATGCCCGAAGGAATTGCAGCTACTATGTATAATATTATGTAAACCAAGGATGCTATTACCTTCCTCATTGGCTTTTGGTGGAATTAAATGGTAATACATCAAAGGGCTTACTATTGTTAGGCGTTCAATCAATGCTGTCTACTCTTATACAATAGCACACACTCAGACGAAAGAACTTTAATACTTGAATTTCCCTCCTCCATCATAAAAATCATATAGGCTTCCTTTTTCTTTTTAGACTTTAACTTTTTTAGAGCACAGTAGAATTGAGAGGAAAGTACAAAGATTTCCCCAATATTTCCTGCCCTCACACATACACAGTCTTTCTTCCATACCATCCACACTCCCCAGCAGAGTGGTACATGTTACCATACACCTGACACTGACACATCATTATTACCCAGAGTTTGTAGTTCACGTCAGGGTTCACTCGGTGTATATTCTATGGGTTTGGAGAAATGGGTAAAATGACATCCACCATTTGCAGTATTATATGGAATAGTTCCACTGCCCTAAAAGTAGTCTGTGTTTTGTTGATTCATTCCTCCCTCCCCACAACCCTTGGTGGCCTCTAATCTTTCCACTGCCTTCATAGTTGTTTCCTATCTGGTGTCATACAGTTGGAATCTTATGGTATGGATGCTTCTTTTTAAAAAACATACACGTTTTGAAGATAAAGTCACTCACAACCTTCCTATGAAGTAGTACCTTTAACTTGATTAATTTCCTAATAATATCTTTCTAGGCATCTATTTTTAAAAAATTATTTGTCCTTGAGTTTCATTTGTCACTAGTTTAATGACCTCCACAAAACTCTTTAAACTATTTAAGCCTATTTAAGCTTTTTTTTTTTTTTTTTTTTTTAGATGGTCTCAATTTGTCATCCAGGCTGGAGTGCAGTGGCATGATCTCAGCTCACCGTAGCCTCAACCTCCCAGGCTCAAGCAATCTCACCACCTCAGCCTCTGTGGTAGCTGAAACTATAGGCATGCGCAACCACATCCAGCTAATTTTGTGGATTTTTTTTAATAGAGAACAGGTCCCTACAAAATTATGTTGTTGCCCAAGCTGGTCTCAAACCCCTGGGCTCAAGCAATCCTCCTGCCTCAGCCTCCCAAAGTACTAGGATTATAGGCATGAGCCACTGCATCTGGCCCAGTCAGGATGGGGTAGTTTATGCTGTGTTACAATAAAAAGGCTTATTTCTTGTTCACACTACATGTGCATCCTGTAGTCATGGGGTTCTCATCATTACGGTCACTCAAGGACAACCATCATCATGTTGTTAGTTTTGAAAATAAATGCTCAAAACTCAAGACCAGAATGTTACATGGCTGTACCAAATCACGAGGCCCAAAAGAACAATCCTACCATTTGCCAGGTAGGCACAGCTGGAAATATTGGTGAACCAGATTCATGACTACCAGTTTACACTGTGACTACCATGGCTAAAGCTACACTGTGGGTAGCAGAAATGAGAATCAGCCTACAATTTGTTGCCCATTTAAATCAGTGAAATATATATTTTTTAAGTTCCAGGAATTAATCAATGTAAATAAAGAGCATGAAACTCCCAAAATCTTAATATATACTGTGGTTAACATTTTCCTCTTTGCTATTGTGCTAAAAATACAAAGCACTTGAGTGAAGTTTATCTGAAGCCTCTGGGTTATTAATCAAGAAATTTTAATATTGCTAATATCAAAATCACTTTCTTTTTCTAAGTGGGGCTGTTAAATTGAGCTAACAGAATGCTCAAACCTATGCCCACTACACTCCTAGGCTATTCTAGAATAGTAATGTTATGAGATAAAAGGTGTAAGCAGAAAACAGGAGAGAATAGAATCAGGTTGCAAGTACTTACACCTCTTCTCATATATACTTATTATATATGTCTCTTTACACACACATATGTACATACATACTTTTCTAGTTCTCTTTATATATATCTACATATATCTCTATATATTGTCCCTTGATCTGTATCGTCACTGAAATTTTTATCCATTTAGAGAAAGAGAATAGAAGAGCTGATAATAAAAATCTAAGTGACAGTATGTTTGTTCTCAGAATCACTTAGAAAACTTGCTTAATCTATGTATGTTCTTGGGACAATCTAATTTCACCTTAGCAGTAGGCAAGTGGTAGAACATTTTTTATAAGATCAAAGGAAAAAAAAAACCAAAAAACAAAACTTGCCAGAATGAGGAAGGAAATTCTGCAACTAGATCCCATACCTCATGCCATGTAATAGACATGCAATCTATACATTGATACAACCAGGTTAGATGTGAGGCAAACCAGCACCTACTGTCTGGCATAAATAGTTAAATCATGATTACATTTTCTAAGGCTCCATTCCCTGCTTTCTGGCCTTTCCCATTTTAGTGAACCACTTCCAAATTCAGTGTATTTCTGATTGACTCACAATTCTCTTTCCCAGCTGTGTTATTAGTACTTCACCATTTCCTACATGTATTCCCACAACCCCAGTGAATGCTGGTATCACATCATTAAAGAGGTTCCCTCTTTACACACCACCACTAGGGACACACAAACAATTCTTTACAAAAGAAACAAGACACATCTCTATTATTTAAGTAATATTACAGTCAAGACTCAAACTTTAAAAATGTATTTCCAAAGTAATTCCATTACTTAAGATACATAGGGAAGTTATTTCTATGAGGAAGAATGTGAGATTGTGAGTTAAAAAGAAAATATCTTTTTTTTTTTCTCAAGACGGAGTTTTGCTGTTGTTGCCCAGGCTGGAGTGCAATGGTGCAATCTTGGCTCACTGCAACCTCCGCCTCCGAGGTTCAAGTGATTCTCCTGCCTCAGACTCTTGAGTAGCTGGGATTAGAGGCGCCCACCACCACATCCAGCTAATTTTTTGTATTTTTAGTAGAGACGGGGTTTCACTATGTTGGCCAGGCTGGCCTCGAACTCCTGACCTCAGGCGACCTACCCACCTCAGCCTCCCAAAGTACTGGGATTACAGACATAACTGCACCCAGCCAAAAGAAAACATCTTTTAGAAATGTAAGTGGATTGCTTTTGTCAGCTAAACTCCTAATTTGCTGGGAAGTGATAGGCCATGAATACTTCATTCTCCTTTTCCTGGTGATTTTGTAAATGACTTATTTATTTATGGAAAGCAAATATGCAAAACCGAAGTATCATCTTAAAGTAACTGCAGTTTAAATCTGTTTTTTTTTTTTTTTTCTTTTTCCAAAGTCCAGCACCAGGTTTAAGCAGGTTGGCATACCTCAGCAAACCCTGAAGAGTAAGATTCCCTCTCTGAGGGTGTGAAGCATAGGGCTGCTTCCTTATTACCTTTCAGACTACCATTAGTAGTTGCCAACTCCAGGTTTCAAGTCCTCATTTATGGAGAATCTGATTTAGTGGCACAGAGACATTTTTAAAGAGGCTCCCCAGATAATTCTGATACATAGCAAGGTCTGAGAACAAGTGACCTACACTGTTGTTTGTTTTGTTTTTTGAGACAAGTTCTTGCTCTGTCACCCAGGCTGGAATGCAGTGGCGCAACTCAGCTCACTGCAGCCTCCTCCTCCCGGGTTCAAGTGATTCTCCTGCCTAAGCTTCCTGAGTAGCTGGGATTACAGGCACATGCCACCACACCCAGCTAATTTTGTATTTATAATAGAGACGGGATTTCTCCATGTTGGTCAGGCTGGTCTCAAACTCTCGACTTCAGGCAATCCGCTCACCTTGGCCTCCCAAAGTGCTGGGATTACAGGCGTGAGCCACCGTGCCTGGCCCTTACATTGTTCTTAAAATTATAGCTTTCTCCCCTAAATTATAAAGAACCCTAAACATTAAGATGGGCATAGAAAAAAACAGCAGAAATACAAAAGTTTGAAGATGATATCACACATGTATATTTATTAATGATTGTTGATTAAAAAGACTTTGAAGGAATAATACTGCTGAGAAAGCATGCAAGCAACTTCTGTAGAGTTGTCATACAGACAGTTAATCAGAAGTCAGAAAACATACCAAGCTACACAATGTATTTCTTGACTTACTCCTAATTGCAATACACACCTCTGCACAGGGATTAGTAAAATTATAGTACAGATGAAGTTCCCCAAATCATTTTTAAAAGAAATGATCAATACTAAATATTAGCAGCTAAAAGACCATAGATTTTTGTGGCTTTATAACTTTCACACACTGAGAGCTCCAACATAGGAAAAAAGCAAAGAAAATCAACATAATTGCTCATCAGAAGGTTGCTCCTAGTTTCTAATATGTGCAAAACAAAGAGCATCTCATATTCTTAATATCATGTTCCTTCCTCAAGGTTTGAGGGAATATTATGTAAAACCAATAATCAGTGATAAGACATGCATCACTGTAACATACTAAAATTCAATCAGGACTGATCGTGCTGAGACTCACTGCTATTTTTGGGGGGGTCTGAAAAACTTGTATACTCTAATTATTTTAAGCATCCAAATATGATGGTTTCTTTCGGCTTTAATATATCACTGTGGAAATAAATCTCAACATAGCAATTTTTTGCAACACTGATCAGAAATCCAAATGTCACTTAAAACTTAAATATAGGAGAGAGATCCAAGATGGCCGATTAATAACAGCTCAGGATTGTAGCTCCCAGTGAAAGCGCGGAGAGCGAGTGGACGCCTCACTTTCAGACGAATTTTTGTTGCCTACAGACTGGGAGATTCCTGGCGGAGGAGCCACATGGGTCGCCAGCACGACTTTTTTGGCCAGCGCGGCTATTTTGCTGGTGCCCCGGCACAGCGCTTCTCGGTGCGGAGTATACCGGATGGGGTGCCCTTTGAGTCTGGCTCGGCTGGTCCCATCCCCACAAGGAGAACAGCAATTGGAAGCGCTGTGGACTGAGAGTTTCACAGTAAGCACAGCTGAACCGGGAAGGTCCCGCTCTGTGGGGAAGAGGCGTCCGCCAAAGGAAAACTAAGATACAGAAAAAACTTCATCACCGGGCGGAGAGATCCAAGATGGACGATTAATAACAGCTCAGAATTGTAGCTCCCAGTGAAAACACAGAGAGCGAGTGGACGCCGCAATTTCAGACGAATTTCTGTTGCCCGAAAACTGGAATATTCCCGGCGGAGGAGCCACACGGGTCGCCAGTGCGACACTTTTGGCCGGTGCAGCTGTTTTGCCAGTGCCCCAGCGCGGCACAGCACTTCTCAGTGAGGAGTATACGCGACTGGGTGCCCTTTGAGTTGGGCTCAGCTGGTCCCATCTCCACAAGGAGAACAGCAATTGGAAGTACTGAGGACTGACAGTTTCACAGTTAAGCACAGCTGAACCCGGGAAGGCCAAGCTCTGTGGGGAAGGGGCGTCCGCCAAAGGGAAACTAAGAAACAGAAAAAACTTCACCAACAAGCCAGACGTTCACTTAGACCCAATCTGAAAGTTGGCAATTACAAAGACAACAGGTGGATAAATCCATAAAAATGGGAAGAAACCAGTGCAAAAAGGCTGAGAACACCCGAAATCAGAATGCGTCTCCTCCTACAGGGGATCGCAGCTCCTCATCAGCAAGAGAACAAGGCATGATGGAGAATGAGTGCGATGAACTGACAGAATCAGCCTTCAGAAGGTGGATAATAAGAAACTTCTGTGAGCTAAAAGAACATGTACTAACCCAATGCAAAGAAACTAAGAACCTTGAAAGAAGATTTAATGAAATGCTAACGAGAATGGACAACTTAGAGAGGAATATAAATGAATTGA
>CAUYLG010010328.1:0-12598 GCA_963573385.1 Cacajao melanocephalus | reverse complement strand
TCATGTGGTGTTTGGTTTTCTGTTCTTGTGTCAGTTTGCTGAGAATGATTGCTTCCAGATTAATCCATGTCCCTACAAAGGACACGAACTCATCATTTTTTATGGCTGCATAGTATTCCATGGTGTATATGTGCCACATTTCCCCTGATATTTTTTTAGAAATATTTCTGTCCTTGCAACTGGACCCTGAAAAACTGCATATTCTTAATATTGGAGGCAAAAAGATATTGTACCCTTAAATATTCTCCATGACCCATTAGTATGAGATTCATCAAGTCTTCAATCTCAGTATATGAAGCTACACTCTATAATGAAGTCAAAGGGACAAATATATAGTAGGACCTATTTAAGTCCAAAAGACCAAGTAGGTTACAGATGGTAGTTTCTTGTTTTTCCATGATAGCAACATTGCCACCTCTCTCAACTCTTCCTATAAACTTATGTGAATTTCCATTAAAAACTTGAAAATGAAAGAGAAGATATTGGCCTGAGTTACATATAGATAGTCTTAGCTTAAATGTACTTTCTAAAATAAACTGAGGTAGAATTGCAGTATTTCTTAGATATAGCTATAAAACACAGGAGAAAAGTACATTTCCAAGAGGTAGAATTTTCATCAGCATATTTTATTGTCAACTTTTCCCAAATAGAAGAGAGTCCAGAGTTATGGATTTATATAAGGGTTTCACAATGTCAACACTACTAACATTTGTGCCAGAAAAATCCTTGTCTTCAAGTGCAGTCCATGTTCATTGTCAGATGCTTCATAGCATACTTTACCTCTATCCACTAAAATGCCAGTAGTGTAGTTAAAAAAAAAATTCTCCAACATTGTTCCCTCTCACATTGAGAACAATTGATTTACACTAATTATTGGGCACTTGCTAATTGTTTAGCTGGTTGATTGGATGTTTGGAAGAGATGAGACTGAGAAGGGGTAGCAAGTAATTCTGGGAAAGAAGTATATTCAATGTATCTCACAGAAATGCACAAGCTGTGAGTATGTTTGTGTCCCATGTTCACCAAAGTATATGCCACCTAGAGGAGTCCCTGAGTAACTCAGTGTAAAAGATAGATGCCTATCAGTTTTCTTATGCCACCATCTCAAAGTTTATTCAATGCACTAATGAATAATCACATGTATATGGTAGTGAGATAAATATTTTACGTGCATTTTATCTCCCAATAAGGTTTATGTGGAATAAGCATCCAACTGTTCAACAACAAATACCAAAAAAGCTACTGATAAATCACAATTTCCTGGGGACAGTAACCAGCCAACCAATGGTGGGAAAACTCTGGACCCTTCTGATAATAAATAAAGTGACTATTTGTCTGGAATAGAGACACAATCTGGAATAGAGATGTGCTTTAACTTTCTCTCTCCTTCCCCCTATACTTTCTTTACTATTGTTTATTGAACTATCTTGTACCTCACTGTCCATCTAATAATGCTCCAAATCGTTGACTGTTACACAGAACATGATTTATTGCAATTATTAAGGCATATGTCCATGGAATTAAGGGAACTCACCATATATCTATGATGCAGAAGTCGCTGCCCCTACAGAATGTTGTTATATCTGTTAACGTCCCTTTTATAAAGTTAACTTTGAGTTTCAGTAATGTCTCAGAAATACGATATATGCTCTGATCCAGGGGAAAGTTTATGTCATCATTTTTTTTTTTAGCTAGACAAAGCAGAAGTGGGTATATAGTTGGTATACATATTTTGTTAGATTTATGCCAAATACTTCCTGTTGTTTAGTGCTGTTATAAATGGTATTGTATTTTTGTTTTAAATTCCGGTTGTCTATCAAAGGTATATAGAAGAGCAACAACATTTTGTACATTAAACTAGTATTTTGCAATGTTTCTGGAACAGCTTATTCATGTCTGAATTTTCTTTTCATCAATTTTGGGGGAATTTTTTCAAAGACAATCATGTTATCTATGAACAAAGATAGTTTTATTTCTTTCATCTCAATTTGTATAACTTTCATTTTCTTTCTGTCCTTATTGCATTAGTCAGGATTTTTAGCATAATGTTGAATAGGAGACATCAGAGGTGACATCCTAGCCTTGTCCCCTATCATAGAGTGATAGAATCTAGTTTCTCTCTACTAAGTACGATGTTAGCTCTATTTCATGAAAAAAAGTGTTGGATCTTATCAAATGCTTTGTCTGCATAGATGGACACCATCCCATGATTTTTTTTTGTTAGCCTGTTGATGTGGTAAATTACATTATTTTATAAGTTTTTTTTTTTTCTTGAGATAGAGTTTCGCTCTTGTTACCTAGGCTGGAGTGCAATGACGAGATCTCAGCTCACTGCAACCTCCACCTCCTGGGTTCAAGCAATTCTCCTACCTCAGCCTCCCAAGTAGCTGGGACTACAGGCATGTGCCACCATGTCCAGCTAATTTTTTGTATTTTTAGTAGAGACGGGGTTTCACCATGTTGACCAGAATGGTCTTGATCTCTTGACCTCGTGATCTGTCCGCCTCAGCCTCCCAAAATGCTGGGATTATAGACGTGAGCCACTGCGCCTGGCCCCTATTTTATAACGTTTTCAAGTATTAAGACAACCTTGAAAAGCTGGAATACATCTTATATAGTTGCGGTATACATTATACATAATTCTTTATATAACTTCTTAGATTTGCTGTAATAATAATTACTTGACAGTGTTTACATCTGTTTTTGTCTGCTTTTAATTTGTTTTATTTAGACCATGTATACTTAAGTGACTGTTGGTATGGTTAGATTAATATCTACCATATTTGTACTACTTTCTAAAGTTGCACTTTTTTTTTTCTTATCTTCCTCTCTTTACTTGCCTTTGTAGTATAAAATGAGTATGTGATTCCATTTTATCTTCTCTTAGCATATCAATAATATTTTCTTCAAAAAATTTTATAGTGATTACTCTTAAATGTTTTTTGTTTGTTTAATTTATTTTAAAATTTGAACCAGTTATACTTGATTCTCTGTGAAGAAAGTCCACAGCACTTTCATATTATTATTTCTAAAATGCTTCTGTTCTGCTCAGGTGTTCATTTGATTTAAATTTGAAGAAATTGAAATTGAACCATTATACCAACTTGGGAAGAATGGACTGTCTAACTAAATTAACTCTTTGAATCCATGAGCATGAAGTACCTTCCTGATTATTTAGATGTTTTTCCTTCATCATGTTTCTTAACTTTCCTTACACAGGTTTTTAAAATTTCATTAGCCATGTTTTTGAAGGATTTTATTTTTTATTCCATTATAAATGGAATAAAGTAGCACTATAGAATATGTTGCAGTGAACAAAATGTTCTTAGTATTAATAGGAGATGGGTTACATGAGAAAATGAGTTGATCAGAATTAAACAATGCAATTCAGATCTGTGTATTTTAGCTTATTTAATGTACCATTCTCAGTTGGAGGTTATTTCGGCCCACCCTCAAGGAATATTTAGCACTGTGTGACATCATTCTTGTTTTTAACAGCAGTGGGGAGGTAACAATGGGTCTATGAGTACAAAACATGTATGCGGCTAGACATTCTAAAAATCCCAAGACAGATCCCATGTAACAAATAATTATTCTTCCTAAAGGAGCAATAATGCTGCTGTTGAGAAACTCTTACATAAAGTGCGTGTGACTTTTAAAAATTACATTTGTAAAATTTTAAAAAAGTTTAATAATTCAGAGGAAAATTTAGTAGACAATTTAGTAACTAAGTCAGGGTATTATCATAAATGCTAGTATACCTTGAAAGTCTAATATGTACAGATTTTCTGAGAAGAGGTATATTTCACTGAACTCAAAATAAAATGCTTGTTATGTAAAGATAGATATGAAAATTTCAACAAATATTATAAATTGAGAAAGGATGCAAAATCTCTATCTTTATTTTGTCTTTTGAAAAAATGGTTGGTAATATTTTGTTTTATTGGTTAAATTCCAAAAAGAAAACTAGACTTAAAGATTGTGCATAACTAGCCTCAGGGGAAAAGAATACCAACCCACCACAAAAATACATTTCTCAAACTTAGAAGTAACATTGAGACATCAGTATTCCAGAAGCTCACTGCTTAGGTATGTTGAACTCTGTGCCAGAACCATCCTTCTGTATGTCATATTGACACTTCCACGTCTACAGAAATTCAAGTTTAGAAAGGCAGTCTTTAATATGACATAGTAAGGTAGACTTTAATTCCTTTTTTTTAAGTTGTTTTCAGATTTCATTTTTTATTATTATTATACTTTAACTTCTGGGGTACATGTGCAGAACATGCGGGTTTGTTACATAGGTATACATGTGCCATGGTGGTTTGCTGCATCCATCCCTCTGTCATCTACATTAGCTATTTCTCCTAATGTTATAGCTCCGCAATCCCCCTATCCGCTGCTATCCCTCCACTATCCCCCATTCCCCCCAACAGGCCCTGGTGGGTGATGTTCCCATCCTTGTGTCTATACGTTCTCATTGTTCAATACCCACTTATGAGTGAGAACATGCAGTGTTTGGTTTTCTGTTCTTGTGTCCGTTTGCTGAGAATGATGGTTTCCAGCTTCATCCATGTCCCTGCAAAGGACATGTACTCATCTTTTTTATGGCTGCATAGTATTCTATGGTGTATACATGCCACATTTTCTTTATCCAGTCTATTATTGGTGGGCATTTGGGTTGGTTCCAAGTCTTTCTTATTGTGAACAGTGCCACAATAAACATATGTGTGCATGTGTCTTTATAATAGAATGCTTTATACTCCTTTGGGTGTATACCCAGTAATGGGATTGCTGGATCAAATGGAATTTCTATTTCTAGGTCCTTGAGGAAGTGCCACACTGTCTTCCACAATGGTGGAACTAATTTATACTCCCAGCAGCAGGGTAAAAGCATTCCTGTTTCTCCACATCCTTTCCAGCATCTGTTGTCTCCAGATTTTTTAATGACTGCCAGTCTAACTGGCATGAGATAACATATCAATGTGGTTTTGATTTGCATTTCTCTAATGATCAGTGATGATGAGCTTTTGGTCATGTTTGTTGGCTACATATATGTCTTATTTTGCCAAGTGTCTGTTCATATCCTTCACCCACTTTTTGATGGGGTTTTTTCTTATAAATTTGTTTAAGTTCTTTACAGATTATGGTTATTAGTCCTTTGTCACATCGGTAGATTACAAAGACTTTTTGCCATTCTGTTGGCCAGTTCATTCTAATGATAGTTTCTTTGATCCCTATCATTTTGAAACAATAGCATGCTGTTCCACAAAAGCTACTCAACTATTAAATCGGATATGTGATTTTATTGAAGAAAACTCTGATAGGTGTGACCAGTTTATATTAATGAGGGACACATTGTTTGTAACTGGGAGAAATTTCAGCTTCCATAAAATAGTTGAAATTTTCACCTGATTTATTTATGTGTTTTTTTTTTGAAATCTCTTTTATGATGACATTATCACTTCACCATGAGTATGTAAAACCAATAGTTGATCATTATAAAGAACAGTCAAAGCATGATTGTTCATATGGCCTGAAGGAGTAAAGGTAGTTTTACACATGGGATAAGCTAGAAGGAATCAAACATGATTTCCTGTACACCCCATATTAGGACAGAGTTATATTCAAACCATCTTAAAGGCAGACAGACTTAAAATATGAATAAAGAATCTCTATAGATGGTGTCTTCATTTTTTATTGAAAATTCTACTTAATTTTGCTTAATACACTTTATCAGAAGGATATTACTTTTGGTTAATTTATCTATAAATTAGTTAAGGCATTTAGCTTCTATTTTCACTTTCAGTCATATTAAATTATTTCTTCACTCAAAACAATTAATCAGATTGGATTCTACCCTGAAACTTCCCTCCACACTTTTTCGTCTTTTACTTTTAATCATTCCAAAATCTCATTACATCTCTTTCACTTAATATCTAGGTTGCTTCCAAAATTACTCATATCTAACCATATATCTGCAATATTGCTCCTCCATATATGACATCAACATAATTTTTTGTTTCTATATTATCATATTTACTATTTCTCATTATAACAATAACAAATACTTCTATTTATTTAAACAAGGTGATTTTCTCATGATAACTGTATAAAAAACAGAGGAATGAGATTTTTTTTAAAGTCATAGGAATATTCCTATAGAATATGGATTTTTACTCATTTCTAATTATAATACATATAAGGACTTTCATAAATACATTAATGCTAGTGTTGTGAAAAAGCAATTATTTATAAATAAAGTGCAAAATATTCTTCTGTATAGAATTGCATCCACTATGGTATTTGCACTAGTGTGCCATCTCCAAATTTTTTGTTTTTTGCATATGAAAGATTAAGATAAGACTTAGTCAAAAAATTATGTATTTAGTCAAATCTTCTTTTCAAGGATATTTTTCATTTGGACAAAGAATGAAATCAGAATATTAGGTATTAAAAAGCCATCTTCTACATTGTTGCCTCAGTGTTCTATAAAATTCCAAATTTGACCCATTTATGTGCTTAAAATATACTAAAATCTATCCATTACTTACAATAAAGCAAGTGTTTTACTCATATATATATATATATATATTCAATGCATATATGTTGTCTCCTACCATATAATAGATGGCTATAATACCTATACCTACCTATATTAGGTACAGGTATTTGAATGCTATAAGATTTGAAAGACAGAAAGAAATTTGGAGGTGGTTTAAGAAGCACTAATGTGAAGGATGAAAAGTATCTTATTAATTTGAAGAGTAAAAGAAAGTAGTTTTCTTCCAGAGAGAAGAATAAATAAAAGCGTCAGTGTAAAACTGGGCTCTCTGGGTTCCATGAGCTGAAAGCTGTTCTGTTTTCTTGGGACTTGGTGAACCTCTTTGAAACAGAGCAAAATGAAGTCAAAAAGACAATCTAGAAACATTCAAGATTATTTGTTCCATGGGATTCATTTTAGATCCCATTATCTAACAGAGAGGTGCTGACGATTTTTAAGCAAGGGAGTTATATGATCCAATTATCTTTGAATCTTCATGAATAAAAGATTATACAGATACTAGCTGGATGTTTTGCCCATTAGTTGACATATTTTCTTCATTGTGTTGATGGTCTTTACCATTTGTTACATGTTTGGAGTGTCTGGTACTGGTTGTTCCTTTCCTTGTTTAGTGCTTCTTTCAGGAGCTTTTGTAAAGCTGGCCTGGTGGTGACGAAATCTCTCAGCAATTGCTTGTCCATAAAGGATTTTCTTGCTCCTTCACTTATGAAGCCTAGTTTGGCTGGATATGAAATTCTAGGTTGAAAGTTTTTTTCTTTAAGGATATTGAATTATAGGCCCCCACTCTCTTCTGGCTTGTAGGGTTTCTGCTGAGAGATCTGCTGTGAGTCTGATGGGCTTCCCTTTGTGGATAACCCAACCTTTTTCTCTTGCTGCCCTTAGCATTTTTTCCTTCATTTCAACCCTGGTGAATCTGACGATTAGGTGCCTTGGGTTTGCTCTTCTTGAGGAATATCTTTGTGGTGTTCTCTGTATTTCCTGGACTTGAATGTTGGACTGCCTTGCTAGGTTGCAGAAGTTCTTGATAATGTCCTGAAGAGTGTTTTCCAGCTTGGATTCCTTCTCTCCATCACATTGAGAGATTAGGTCTATCAAAAGTAGATTATGTCTTTTCACACAATCCCATATTTCTTAGAGGCTTTGTTCATTTCTTTTCACTCTTTTTTCTCTATTCTTGCCCTCTTGTTTTATTTCACTGAGTTGATCTTCAATCCCTGATATCTTTTCTTCTGCTTGGTCAATTCGGCTATGGACACTTGTGTATGCTTTGCGAAGTTCTCGTGCTGTGTTTTTCAGCTCTATCAAGTAGTTTATATTCTTCTCTAAGCTGTTTATTCTAGTTAGCATCTCATCTAACCTTTTTTCTAGGTTCTTAGTTTCTTTGCATTGGGTTGGCACATGTTCTTTTAGCTCTGAGAAGTTTGTTACTACCCACCTTCTGAAGCCTGTTTCTGTCAATTCATCAGATTCATTCTCCATCCATCTTTGATCCCTAGCTGGTGAGGAGTTGTGAAACCTTGGAGGAGGAGAGGCATTCTGGTTATTGGTGTTTTCATCCTTTTTGCACTGGTTTCTTCCCATCTTAGTGGCTTTATCTACCTGTGGTCTTTGTAGTTGGTGACTTTCGGATGGGGTCTCTGAGTGGACGTCCTTTTTGTTGATGTTGAATCTATTTCTTTCTGTTTCTTAGTTTTTCTTCTAACAGCAGGCCCCTCTGCTGCAGGACCACTGGAGGTCCCCTCCAGACCCCGCTCGACTGGGGATCACCCGTAGGGGTTGCAGAACAGCAAGGGTTACCACTGGTTTATTCCTCAGCTATCCTCATCCCAGAAGGTTACCTGCCAGATGTCAGCCTGAGCACTCCTTTATGAGTTGTCTCTTTGGTTATGCCAGGGTTGGAGAGTTGCTTGAGGAGACAGTCTGTCCCTTATAGGAGCTCAAGTGCTGTGCTGGGAGCTCTGCTGTTCCATGCAGATGTAAATGGACTAAATGCCCCATTCAAAAGACACAGACTGCCAAATTGGATAAAGAGTCAGAACCCATCAGTATGCTGTATTCAGGAAACCCATCTCATGTGCAAGGACACACATAGGCTACAAATAAAGGGATGGAGGAAGATTTATCAAGCAAATGGAGAGCAAAGAAAAGCAGGAGTTGCAATCCTAGTCTCTGATAAAATGGACTTTAAAACAACAAAGATCAAAAGAAACAAAGAAGGGCATTATGTAATGGTAAAAGGATCAATGCATCAAGAAGAAGTAATGACCCTAAATATATATGCACCCAATACAGCAGCACCCAGGTACATAAAACAAGGTCTTAATGACCTACAAAGAGACTTAGACTCCCGCACAATAAAGTGGGAGACTTCAACATTCGATTGTCAATATTAGACAGATAAACGAGACAGAAAATTAACAAGGATATCCAGGACTTGAACTCAGATCTGGACCAAGTGGATCTAATAGACATCTACAGAAATCTCCATCCCAAATCCACAGAATATACATTCTTCTCAACACTGCATGGCATCTACTCTAAATATGACCACATAATAGGAAGTAAATCACTCTTGAGCAAATGCAAAAGAACAGAAATCATAACAAATAGTCTCTCAGACCACAGTGCAATCAAATTAGAACTCAGAATTCAGAAACTAACTCAGAACCGCACAACTTCATGGAAACTGAACAACTGGCTCCTGAATGTCAACTGGATAAACAATGAAATGAAGGCAGAAATAAAGATGTTCTTTGAAACCAACCAGAACGAAGACACAACCTACCAGAATCTCTGGGACACATTTAAAGCAGTGCTTAGAAGGAAATTTACAGCAATAAATGCCCACCAGAGAAGAAAGGAAAGATCTAAAATTGACACCCTATTATGAAAATTGAAAGAGCTAGTGTACCAAGGTAAAAAAAAACTCAAAAGCTAGCAGAAAACAAGAAATAGCTGAGATCAGAGCAGAACTGAAGGAGATAGAGACACAAAAAATCCTTCAAAAAAAAATCAATAAATCCAGGAGCTGGTTTTTTGAAAAGATCAACAAAATGGACAAACAGCTAGCCAGATTAATAAAAAAGAAAAGAGAGAATAATTCAAATAGATGCAATAAAAAATGATAAAGGGGATATCACCACAGATTCCACAGAAATACAAACCATCATCAGATATTATTACAAACAACTCTATGCACATAAACTAGTAAACCTGGAAGAAATGGATAAATTCCTGGACACTTGCATCCTTCCAAGCCTAAACCAGGAAGAAGTCGAAACCCTGAATAGACCAATAACAAGGGCTGAAGTTGAGGCAGCAATTAAAAGCCTACCACCCAAAAAAAGCCCAGGTCCAGATGGGTTCACAGCCGAATTCTACCAGACATACATAGAGGAGCTGGTACCATTCCTTCTGAAACTATTCCAAACAATCCAAAAAGAGGGAATCCTTCCCAAATCATTTTATGAGCCCAACATTTTGATACCAAAACCTGACAGAGACTCAGCAAGAAAAGAAAACTTCAGGCCAATATCCATGATAAACATAGATGCAAAATCTGCAGTAAAAAACTGGCAAACTGACTGCAACAGCACATCAAAAAGCTTATCCACCATGATCAAGTAGGCTTCATCTGGGGGATGCAAGGCTGGTTCAACATATGCAAGTCTAAAAATGTAATTCATCACATAAACAGAACCAAAGACAAAAACCACAGGATTATCTCAATCGATGCAGAGAAGGCCTTTGACAAAATTCAACAGCCCTTTATGCTAAAAATCCTCAATAAACTAGGTATTGATGGAACATATCTCAAAATAATAAAAGCTATGTATGACAAACCCACAGCCAATATCATACTGAATGGTCAAAAACTGGAAGCATTCCCTTTGAAATCTGGCACTAGACAATGTTGCCCTCTCTCACCACTCCTATTCAATATAGTATTAGAAGTTCTAGCCAGAGCAATCAGGCAAGAAAAAGAAATAAAGAGTATTCAAATAGGAAAGAAGGAAGTCAAATTGTCTCTATTTGCAGATGACATGATTGTATATTTACAAGACCCGATTGTCTCAACCCAAAATCTCCTGAAACTGATAAGCAACTTCAGCAAAGTCTCAGGATACAAAATCATTGTGCAAAAATCACAAGCACTCCTATACACCAATAACAGACTTAAAGAGAGCCAAATCAAGAACAAACTGCTATTCACAATTGCTACAAAGAGAATAAAATACCTAGGAATACAACTAACAAGGATCGTAAAGGACCTCTTCAAAGAGAACTACAAACCACTGCTCAACGAAGTAAGAGAGGACACAAATAGATGGAGAAACATTCCATGTTCATGGTTAGGAAGAATCAATATCGTGAAAATGGCCATACTGCCCAAAGTAATTTACAGATTCAATGCTATCCCCATCAAGCTACCAATGACCTTCACAGAACTGGAAAAAACACCTTAAAATTCATATGGAACCAAAAGAGAGCCCACATAGCTGAATCAATTATAAGCAAAAAAGAAAAACAAAAAAGAAAAAGAACAAAGTGCTATCCCAATCTGCCTTTTAATTCAGATATTTGAGTAAGGGTTTAGGGTTCTTTACCAAATTGTAACTTCCCTTGGAAAGGTCATATTGTCACTAAATCTTGTATGCCCAAAGGTCACGCCTTGCTTACAATAGGTTGAACTGTATGTGCCTGATACATTAAAACTCTTGATTTAGGGAGAAGCATCTTGGTGGAGTGGAATGGCCAGTGGCTTCCTCACTCTCATGCTGACAGCCCGGATCAGATTGTTTAATCTCTCCTGGCATAAAAAATGAGAATTGCAGTACTTTTACATCCCAGAGATGCCACGAATACTAAATAAAATAGCATGAGAACATGCCTGATGCAAAAATGCCCCTTCAAAAATGTCTGTGTACTTCCTCGCCTTTCAAAGGGAAGTCAAATAAGACCACTTTTCACATACTGGGGCCTATGGAGGGGAGTGGTGCGGGGCAGGGAGAGCATCAAGAAAAATAGCTAATACATGCTGGGCTTAATTCCTAGGTGACGAATTGATAGGTTCAGCAAAGTACCTTGGAACATGTTTACCTATGGAACAAACCTGCACATCCTGCACATGTACCCCAGAACTTGAAATAAATTTTTTTTTAAAATGAAAAAAATAAAAAATAAAAAATGCTTGCAACTCTGCTAGATATGGGATACAGCAGTGAAAATGAAAGACATAGTCCTTGAGCACACATCATTTGGCGTCCAGAGGGACAGACAAATCAAACAAGTTTCATGTTTGAAGTACCAAATGCAATAGGATAGGAGAGGCATAAAATACTGAGTCTTGGGTCATCAGCGAAGGCTTCTCAAAGATACTGATACTCACACTGAGGCCTGCAGGCAAAGGAGGCATTTTCTAGTGAAGTGTGGTCAAGAAGTCTACCAGGTAGAAGGAAAATAATGAGTGAAGGTCTAGAGGTGAGACTGAGTATGGCTAGCTTATGTAATTGAAAGCAATTTTGCTTTGTTAAAATGTAGTATACTGGTACCTAAGAAAGGAAAGGCTAAATCTTGCAAGTTAGGATAAAAACTTGAATTTTATCTTAAGAAAACTGTGAATCTATTGGGCATTTTAAAGAAAGAAAATAAGATGAGCAGATTTGCCATAGAAAGTATATTCTGGCTAGTGGTTATAGCATGGGCCCAGAAAAGAAGCAAAGAACCAGGTAGGAGACTGCTTCTGAAATGTGAATTTATAGTGGACTAGACTTGTGTAGAGGCAGTGAGGGCAGTGAAGATGAAGGGAAAACAGTGCAGTCATTTACCAGAATAAGGGAGTTTACCAGAAAGGGGAATGGATCACCAGTTTACCAGAAAGGGGAATGGATTTTATTTCCTTGAGCAGTGGTTTGTAGCTCTCCTTAAAGAAACAAAGCCTTCAAAGTCAGAAAAATTTCAGCTCAGTTTCCTGCCAATTTGGATATTTCAAGAAGCAGAGTCAAGAAAGGATTATATGTGCAAACAACTTAT
>CAUYLG010010326.1:0-20283 GCA_963573385.1 Cacajao melanocephalus | reverse complement strand
ATAATCACTGAGTTAGAGTCACTGTCTTTTGGGATCCTCTCTGGGCCACAGATACCCAAGTCAGTCAGTTTCAGAGTATTGGCTAATGTACTTTCCTTCTTCCTTTAAGTTGAAGTGTTAGAGAAAGAAAAGTTTCTTCTTCCCGCAAAACATTTGGTGGATCGTTTAAAAAAAAAAAAATACAAAAATTAGCCGGGTGTCGTGGCACGTACCTGTAATCCCAGCTGCTCAGGAGGCTGAGGCAGGAGAATCGCCTGAACTTGGGAGGCGAAGGTTGCAGTGAGTCAAGATAGCACCACTGCACTCCAACCTGTGCAATGAAGTGAGACTCCATCTCAAAAAAAAAAAAAAAAGAATCTGGAAGTCAGAAAACAAACATAACATGTAGATCTGTATAATTTGAATTAGTAATATAAGGTTACAAAGTCCATATATATGAAAATTGGGGAAGTTGAAGCTGTTTTCTATTTATTTATTTATTTAATTTATTTTTTGGTGCCATGGCTCAAATGAGGCTGTTTTCTTATGGAGCCTTTTGGTGGTCTAACTGTCCATTATTCTTTTGTCTGTCTCGTGAGCTCCAGGAAGGGGGTGGCCAAACCTTAAAGCAAACATCTTCCTAGAGTAGGCCCTCAGTGGGGATCTGTTAGACAATAATGCCTAAGTGGTTGACAGTATTATTTGATAATCAACAATTTTACTCTTTTGTATGAAATGGTTCTCTTTAGGCCATTGTTTTGCTACATGGAAACATGAGCACTATGGAATTTCATGTTAAAAAGCCCCATCATTTAGGGGGAAAAGCACCATACCACAACTCTAATGAGTCACAATAAATCTTTAAATAAGCATTGTGGCTGAGTTCCACTTGTCCACTGGAAAACTCAGCTTAGTATACTGAGCCTTCACATTAATCTGAGAAACAAAAGACAGAATTAATTTGGCAGTTGCTTACACGACAAATAAATCTGTCAATGTTAATACAGTGTGTACTTTGATGTTCCTTTGAGTCAGCTCATGTCATCTTGATATCTTCTACCATAAAAAGGGTTTGACTCGCCTAATAGCAACCCAGTGTAGTTCTGTGCACATCAGATACTTTCTCAAACTCTTTGAAGTTAATCTTCCATTTAGGAGAAGATATTCTAAAACATTTCTAATACTACGGAAACAAAGTATAGAAATGTCTTTATTCTTTCTTTTTCAGTAACTGATTTCATTGTCACTTTCATCATTACCCAGTTTTGTCATCTGCCTTTCCATTCTCTACCTCCATGTGGTCCAATTTGTTTAGCTCCCACATGTAAATGAGAACATGCAATATTTTTTCTTTCTGTGCCTGGCATATTTTACTTAAGATAATGACCTCCAGTTCCATCCATGTTGCTATGAATGACATTATTTCATTCATCTTTTTTTTTTTAAGACAGAATTTCGCTCTTGTTGCCCAGGCTGGAGTGCAATGGCGCAATCTTGGGACACCGCAACCACTGCCTCCCGGGTTCAAATGATTCTCTTGCCTCAGCCTCCCAAGTAGCTGGGATTACAGGCATGCACCTCCATGCCCAGCTAACTTTCTATTTTTAGTGCAGACGGGGTTTCTCCATGTTGGTCAGGCTGGTCTTGAACTCCTGACCTCAGGTGATCCACCTGACTTGGCCTCCCAAAGTGCTGGGATTACAGGAGTGAGCCACTGCGCCTGGCCTATTTTATTCTTTTTATGGCCAAATAGTATTCAATTGTGTATATATACCTTATTTATCTGTTCATCTGATGATGGACCCTGAGGTTGATCCTCTATATTTCTATTGTGAACAGTACTGAAATAAACATGTGAATGCAGGTATTCCTTTTATATATTGATTTCTTTTCCCTCGGGTAGATAGCCAGCAGTGGGGTTACTGGATTGAATGGTAATTCTATTTTAGTTTTTTGAGAAATAACCATGCTGTTTTCCATAGTGGCTATACTAGTTTACATTCCCACAGTGTATAAAAGTTCTTTTTCTCTGTATCATTGCCAACATCTGTTGTCTTTTTAATCACAGCCATTCTGACTGTAAGATGAGATCTCATTGTGGTTTTGCTTTGCATTTCTGTGACAGTTAGTGATGTTGAGTATTTTTTCATATATCTGTTGGACATTTGATTGTCTTTTTCTGAGAAACGTCTATTCATGTTCTTTGCCTACTTAAAAAAAATAATAATGGGCAGGGTCTTGTTATGTTGCCCAGATTGATTTTGAACTCTTAGGCTCAAAGAATTCTCCCACCTTGGCCTCCCAAAGTGCTAGCATTGAAGATGTGAGCCACCATGCTCAGCCGACTTTGCCCACTTTTTAAAGAGATTGTTTTTTCCTGTTGAGTTGAGTTCCTTATATATTCTGGATATTAGTCCCCTGTTGGATGAATAGTTTGCAAATGTTTTCTCCCATTCAGGAGATTGTCTCTTCACTCTGCTGATTCTTTTGCTATGTAGAAACTTTTTAGTTCAATTAAGTCCTATTTGTCTATTTCTGTTTTTGTTGCATGTGCTTTTGAGGTCTTAATCATAAATTATTTGCCTAGACAATGTCCACGAGAGGTTTCCCTAGGTTTTTGTCCAGTATTTTTGTAGTTTCAGGTCTTATGTTTAAGTCTTTAATCCATCTTGACTTGATTTTTGTATATGGTGAGAGCTAGGGGTCCAGTTTTATTCTTCTGCATATGGCTATCCAATTTTCCCAGCACCATTGATTGAAGGAGATATCCTTTTCCCAATGTAAGCTCTTTTCAGCTTTGTCAAAGATCAGTTGGCTGTAAGTGTATGGCTTTATTTCTGGGTTCTCTATTCTGTTTCATTTGTCAGTGTCTCAATTTTTATACAAATACCATGCTGTTTGGTTACTATAGCCTTGTAATATATTTTGAAGTCTGGTAATATGATGCCTCCAGCTTTGTTCTTCTTGTTCTTACATTGGCTATTTGGGCTTTTTGGTTGCATGTGAATTTTACTATTGTTTTTAATAGTTCTATAAAAAATTAATGTTTTTTTTGAGACGGAGTCTCATTCAGCCACCCAGGCTGCAGTGCAATGGCATATTCTTAGCTCACTGCAACTTCTGCTTCTCATGTTCTAGAGATTCTCCTGCCTCAGCTTCCTGAGTAGCTAGGATTACAGGCACGCGCCACCACCTCCAGCTATTTTTTTTTTTTTTTTTTTGTATTTTTAGTAGATACAGGGTTTCACCATGTTGGCCAGGCTGGTCTCAAACTCCTGACCTCAGGTGATCTGCCCGCCTCAGCCTCCCAAAGTGCTGGGATTACAGGCGTGAACCACCTTGCCTGGCCAGTTTTCAGAGATCTTCAAAAAAATAATTGTTGGAGGATAATTCTCTATGGATTTCTAGTGTTTTAGTACACCTTGTGAGCAAGATACTGACTGCCCTTTGTTCTAAACTATCTTTTCAAGGGATAAAGACACACATACAAACACAATTGAACAACAGTAAAGAACAGGCAACGCCAGGTATGGTGCCATGCTTCCTGTACAGCCAGCAGACCGTGAGCCAATGAAACATCTTTTCTTTATAAATTACCCAGCCTCAGGTATTTCTTTATAGCCAATGCAAGTATAGGCCAACACATAGGAATGTGCTAAGGTATTTTTGGTAAGACATAACTTAGTATTATGCAGCAATGCAACCAGTTTTGGAAATTAGAAATATATGAAACCATTTCTATTTATATTTTTATTTTTACTTTTTTTTTTTTTTTGATACTGGGTCTTGCTCTGTCGCCCAGGCTGGAGTTCAGTGCCACAAACTTGGCTCATTGCAACCTCTACCTCCTGGGCTCAAGTGATCCTCACACTTCAGCCTCTTAAGTAGCAGGACTACAGGCATGCACCACCACATCTAGCTAAGTTTTGTATTATTATTATTATTATGTTTTTTGGGTAGACATAGGGCTTTGCCACGTTGCCCAGGATAGTCTCTTTGAACTCCTAGGCTCAAGCAATCCACTTGTCTGGGCCTCCCAAAGTGCTCAGATTACAGTCATGAGCCACCATGCCCAGCCCCCCTTTTACTTAAAAATAGCTTCTGCTTGTTATTCAATTGGATAAGATAGGAGTGGAAGGTTACTGTCTCAGGGGACCCATAATGTTTATAGCTAATTGTGAAATTTAAACCATAAGACCATAGAGTATAAGTGTTTCTTCTGGATTAACACCTCTAGTAAAGTAGGGGAAAATCTACAGGTACTTAAAAGGTCAAATTAAAATTATTGACAGGCTCAGGGAAAATGCCAGCTTCAGCCCCCGGGTGGATACAATCCTTAAATGAATTCCAGTCTTCTTTATGGAATTGGGTAACCCCTTTATTAAGCCCTTTCTTATTTATATGTCTTGTATTAATATTTGGATCCTGTATACTCAAGACGGTAACTCAAATTGTTTCTTCTCACCTAGAAGCAAACTCCAAATGGTGCTGCAAACTGAACAACGCATGGACACACTGTTCTCTTGAGAACCCTTAGATTGACCCCAGGAGAAGCTCTAGCTGCTGTTCCCCATTCATATCAGTATAATTTTGCATTCCCATCAGAAATGTATGACTTTAATTTGCATTTATTTAATTAACAATATTCATGGCTGGGCATGGTAGCTCACACCTGTAATCCCGGCACTGTGGGAGGCTGAGGTGGGTGAATCACTTGAGGTCAGGAGTTCAAGACCAGCCTGGCCAACATGGTGAAACCCCATCTCTACTAAAAATAGAAAAAATTAGCCAGGTGTGGTGGCAGGCACCTGTAGTCCCAGCTACTCCGGAGGCTGGGGCAGGAGAATCACTTGAACCCAGGAGGCGGAGGTTGTAGTGAGCTGAGATCGCACCACTGCACTCTAGCCTGGGCGACAGAGTGAGACTCCATCTCAAAAAAAGCCAAAAACCAAAACACAATATTCATTCATTCAACAAACATCTATTTGCACATTATGTATCAGGCTGTCATAGGCATTAGGGATACAGCTTTAAACAAAAAAACATGGATTATCCTGGAGCACACATTCTAGTAACAATAAACAAACATAAATTCATAAAGAGCATGTTAGATTGTAAAAAGTACTCTGGAGAAAAAGCTATATGGAGAAAAATGAAAGTCATGGAGGGCCTCACTGACAGGGTATTGGATGCCAAAGGACCTGAAGGGGGTGAAGGGGAGCAATGCAAACAACTGGAGGAAGAGGTCTCCCAACCATGGCAATTGAAAAGACCTGAGTGTAAGGCCGATAGCCTCGCCGGGAGCGGGACGGACAATACCCACCCCCTCCGCACCTGATAACACTTTTATCAGGAGGCCGGACATCCTACTCAGCACCTGCCTTCTCCATGCGGGCTCCCCACATCCACTCCTGCATTCCACCCCTAGCCCCATCCTCAGCACTAAATCATGCTCTCAGCCCAAAATTCAAAAATCCCGCTGAGATCCTGACCAATGGCAGCTCGCCAAGTCCGGGTCCAGTCTCTATATGACCAATGCAGTTGCCCATGCTTTGTTTCCCCACTGACCAATCTATTGCCCTCACCCTCTTATAAAACCCCACGCCAAGAACGGACAGTCTCTCTCTCTCTGTCTCTCTCTCTGTCTCTCTCCCTCTCCCTCCCTCCCTCCCTCCCTCCCCCTCTCCCTCCAGGACCTAATAAACTGGAATTTAATTAGTCTTGCTGGCCTCAGTTTCCTCATTTTAAACTCGGCAATACCCTTACCAGACTAACCTTACACTGAGGCAGGAGTGTGTCAGCACTGTTCAGGGAATAGCAAACTGTCTAATGTGGTTTCCCAGGAATAAGAAGATGGGGTAGGAGAGGATCTTGTAAGGGCTTGTCAGCCATTACAACAGCTTTGGCTTTTCGTCAGATGTGAAGTTATTGGAGATTATAGGTATGTATAAAACGTCATCAAAGACAGTGATAGGCTTGCCCAGAAGAGTGTTTGGGGAATAAACTTGCATGACAAAATGCTAGTTGTGGCCAGGCGCCGTGGCTCACGCTAGTAATCCTAGCTCCTAGCGCTTCGGGAGACCGAGGCGGGAAGAGTTCGAACTCCTTGAGCTCAGGAGTTCAAGAGCAACCTGAGCAACACAGTGAGACCACCTCCCCCCGCCGCCGTCTCTACAAAAAATAAAAGAACAAATTTAGCGTCCCAGGTGTGACATGGTAAAAGCCCCATAAAACTGTATACCTCAACCATACCTTGGTTTTCTGTTTAAACCGCTCTCTATAACCGGTAATGTGACAGGCAAGCAGTCCAAACCCAGGCCATCTTGGCCCCTGCAACTTGTCATTTCCACCCTACCCAGACAATGTGTAAACAAATGCTTATCTTGACTTTTGTGAACCGCTTAAGTAACAATCAGAATGTCAAAAGTCCCCCGGCCCTTGGCATGTCCACAGCCCCACACCCTCACCTCCGCCCAGAAGGTGATTTACAGAATTCACTAGCCCTCGGAATGTCTGAAGCCCCTCACCCCAACCCCCGCCCCTCACCCTCACTCCCAAGGTGATTTTTACGGGTATAAAAGGTCTTGACACCCTCCTTTCGGGGCCACGGGTTGGAGAGACGCGAGTCCTCCGTGGCTGCCGGCAATAAAGACCCTGCAATTTGGCATACTTTTATCTTGGTGTTGACTTCCAATACTCGCTCCACTACAACACCAGGTACTTGGGAGGCTGAGACAGGAGAATCGCTGGAGCCGGAGAGGTGGAGGTTGCTGTGAGCCGAGATAGAGCCACTGCACTCCAGCCTGGGTGACAGAGACCCCGTTTCAAAACAGAAAACAATACAAAACAAAATGTTAGTTCTTAGAATCGGAAACCCACAGTAGAGGCCAAAAGTTGTTTTGCGACGAGGAGGCTGACAGGAAAGCCGGAGCCCGCCCAAAATGGTGCAGAGAAGATCCCGCCGTGGGCGCCCCCTGGTGGATAAAAGGGCGGCTCGGAGAGCCGCTCTGTTCTTGAGACAGACACAAAAGGGACACAAACGGGGCACAAAACACTATTCTGCGGCTGTTCTGAGCGACAGACTTCCGCAAAATTCGCCAAAGGCGGACCAGGATTTTCAAAAGGGCCGCGCCGGGGGCAGGACAAATAGGGACTGCACGTAAGCGCGGCGGCCCTGCTCCCACCCACCGGCCGGAAGAAACTACCCAAGGGGCGGTGCTGACGAGATGACGCAACAGGGGTCGCGCCGAGGGTGACGCGTGGCGTAAACTGCACTGACGACCCGCGCCTGTCACCACTCCCCCGCGGTTTGTAGCAGAGGAGGAGCGGGCGCCATGGCGGTTCTACTGGAGACCACTTTGGGCGACGTCGTCATCGACTTGTACACTGAGGAGCGGCCTCGTGGTGAGGCTTGAGCCCCGCTCACCTGTTGCCGGGCCCCGGAGCTTGTCCCCGCACTTTCCCTTTTCTGCACAGTCTAGGCTAGAGATTGGCTGGAGCTGGGCTGCAGCTTCTGGGCTGCTGGTGTTTGCGACTGGGCTATTTTATTAACCTGCCTTGGCTAGAAAAGTTTTTGTGACCAATGCGTTTGAACCTTGGTAGCCCTTCTCCTGTATCTTGTGTTGGCCAGTCCGGTGGAGGGTGCTTGCGGTCATTAATTGCCTTTGGGAGTGTGTGCGTGCGGAGGGGGGGGGCCTGTGAGTGTGATTCGAGTGCACATACAATACCTATAGCTTTTGTGCCTTTACTGTGTTTACTTGGGAGAGGAACACAGTAACTATTGCTTGATGCGTAATCGGTTAAATCTTGATGAAGGCAGGTAGGGTGTGCTTGGCGCAGCGAGCGTGGGCATCCCGCCTGGATGGAAGAAGAGGTTGTCTGGAGTGTGAATTTGAGTCTTTGAGGCACTGGGCTAAGTCCTGGGCTTGGCTTTACTTGCCCTTGAGGGTCTGATTTTCCATTGGGGGAAATTGACATAGGAACCCATTTCAGTTTTCTGTGTGTTTTGGTAGAAGAATGTGTAAGTTGTCATGGAAACCAGAAGAGGGCGTCTTCTCGGGGCGGGAGGGGGGTGGGGAGAAGCAAAGCTTGCAAGTAGAGCTCTTGAAGTAGTTCTTTCAAAGATGAATGGGAATGAGGGTTTTCTTAGCTTAGACTTTCTTTGCTTGGAATCTTCTGGAAACGGCAAGTAATTTGGTATGACTGGAAGGACTGGTATGAGTCTTGGAAAGGCAGACTCGAGTCTGGTCAGATACGTTTGGGTCAGGTCGTGAATAGTCTTGTGTGCCCTACTGATGATCAGTTTTTGAAGACTTTAAAAGCAGTATTGAGGCGTGGCATACTTGTTTTGAGAAGATAATAGTCAGCAGTGTGGAGAATGTATCAGAGTCAGGAAGAAACTGGAGAGCAGGAGCGATTAGTTACAGACAGGGTCCTACCCATATGGAATGCAGAGCCTATCAAAGAAGATGAAATAAGTTGCAATATTGTACAATAACTACTTCCTGCCATGCTCCACTCCCCCCCCTTCTCCCCCTCCCCCCGCCCCCGGAATGCAGCTATTCCTCCCTCTCCCTCTCCGCCCGGCAAAAACACTACAAACTCTCCAATGCCATTTTTACCATTCTCTTGCCGTTCCTTCTAACCAATATTCCTCTCCACTCTTGTCCTTCTGGCAAACCGATTACTTATTATCTAAATCTCAGATCAAGCATCAACTCTTCTTTGAAGATCTCCCTCCTTTCTTTTTCTTTTTTCTTTTTTTTTTTAAGATGGGATTTCACCATGATGGCCAGGCTGGTCTTGAACTGCTGACCTCAGGTGATCCACCCACCTCGGCCTCCCAAAGTGCTAGGATTACAGGCGTGAGCCACCATGCCCGGCCTCTTTTTTTTTTTTTTTTTTAAGGCAAAAACACATGTAATTTTATTTTTGTTTAATCTTAAGCTTGCCAACTTCTTTCCCTGAACAGCATTTGTCTTGTTTTTATACCCACCTACACTTATATTAGAAACGTACTGCAAACTACTTAGCAGTTCCGCTTTGAATTTATAGTCGTATGACTAAGATGTTTTGAAGCCTATCCATATGCCAGATATAAATTTCGGGAACTCTTAATGTCTCTTCTTTTGCAGAAATTCTACCTCTATCCTGATGTAATTAGGTTGATTAAGAAAATTAAAGGCTATGGGCCAGAAAACTAACTTCCACAAATGCAACTAAAGGAAAAGTTTTTCCAAGTACTTTTATGCAATGGGAAATCTTTCTTTCAAGTACCAAGTTAGTTTCTTCAACTGTGCAATGTATTCTAATTTGGTTTTCAAATATAATACATAACAACAAATGTAATAAAATTAAGACTATAAGAAAACAGAATAATTGGTATAATTCAAATAATGACTAAAATAAAATGGCGTTATGGATTTTGTAATCAATATATAACTATATATTTGAATTTTACTTTACATCCGTAAGATCACAGTTAAGGAGGTTAACCATAATTTCAAATTTTATTACCAGCCACTTGTGCTGTTTTATCACATTTAAAAATATCACTCTTATTTTTTACCTCAAACAGTGATCTATAAATTTGTTTAGACCATAATAATTAAGGACCTTTTCTGGCCGGGCGCAGTGGCTCATGCCTGTAATCCAAGCACTTTGGAGGCCAAGGTGGGTGGATCACCTGAGGTCAGGAGTTCAAGACCAGCCTGACCAACATGGTGAAACCCCGTCTTTTTTTAAAAAAAAAAAAAAAAAAAAAAAAGGACCTTTTTTTTTTTTCTTCTTCAGGATAATTTAAAAAATTGAATGATGTATTGAATATAATACTAAAGAAACTTTACTGTTTTGATTATGGCCTCTACATTGAAGATCTGTAGGAATTTTTCTAATTAATTCTCAAATCTTCCCATGACCTCTCTGTTCATAGAAATAACATCTTTGAAATAATTTGTGTGACTATTTTACAAGTCAAAAATGAATTCACATGACTGAATTATCATAATCACTAATTTTAAGTCTCCTAGATATTTTCTATATTAGTTTTCTTGATTATGTCAGTAATATGAACACACTCTTAATAGAAGAGAACATTTCATTACATCAGTTTTCCATCAACCCACCAAAATCACTTAATTATATTGGCCATTTCCACTGATCGGCAGGAGGCTCTTCCTCTAATGGCTCCTATGTTTTCCAGTGCACCATTTTTCTTGCCAGACTTAGTTCATGTTCAGCCTGAAGAATCACCTCTTCTAATTGACCACCTTGAAGTTGGTCTTCTAATTTTTGAACATCTGGTTCTGCTTTAACCATAGCTAGCTTCTCATTTATAATCTGTTCTGTATATTTTCTATATGCTGCATTTTTAGGGATATCCTCAAGAACATCAAGAATCTTTGTGTACAATATTCTTAGCTTCTTGTGTGGAGTATTGCACACAGCCAATCCCACAAGGCCAGTGGTCTTCTTCAGCACACTTGCCATGACAGTGCTGATGACTCGATGTCACACAGCCCTCTGGGAACAACCTCTTTCCCTCCTTTCTAAGCAGTTATCTGAGGTTTCTTCTGCACTTAGGTCTTTTATAGACCTATGACACATTTTATTATAATATTTGCCTATTTTTCTGGAGTTGATTACAAGTCTTCCTCTCTCAAGAATGTAAATTCCAGTGAGAGCAGGAACTATTCCACAATTATCATCTCTATATATCCTGAGTACCTAGTACAATGCTTGCAACTTTTAGGGCACACACTGCAGGTTCATTATATTGACTAATGGATATAAATGTGTTGTATTAGGACCCTTTGTGCAAGTGATAGAAACCCAACTCAAACTGGCTTAAACAAAGAAAATAATTAGTTGCCTCATAATACTGGGGTAAGCTTGGTTTTAAGGGTGGCTGGATCCAGGGTTTTCAAGGATAGGGAATTTTGTTTTTTATCTCTTGATTTTGCTTTTCTTTGAATTCCTTTGATGCTTTGTTCATGTAGAGCAGCATCTGGCAAAATGAATGGGCCTCTTTCCCCAGAGTTGTGAGGAAATAAACGGGAGGTAGGGCTATCGCACCCAGTTAACAAGCAGTGAGTGGTTCTGCAAAGATAAGCCTATAACACCGAAACCTAAGTCCACCTCGTGTACATATTTGAAAGCATATGACTGGAGATCTGCTTACGTGCCTACCTACTATATTTATACCCTCTTATCAATCTATGATCAATGTATCCAGACTTAACCTACCTTCCTTCCTCCCCTTCTTTCTTCCTTTTCTTTTTTTAACTTTTTATTATAGAAAATTTAAAACACAGATGTAGAGAGAATCATGTAAAGGCACTCTCATGTCCACATGACCAGCTGTGTTTAACAGCTGTGAACACATAGCCATTAAATACCCCCACCTCCAGTGGATCTGTTTAATCTGTAATTACTTCAGTATGTATTTGTAAAAGAGAAGGACTCTGAAAAACAACAACAACAAAACAGAACTATGAGCTTAGGTGCCACGTAAGTGACAGGTTAAAAAAAGAAAATTTGACGGGGAAAAGGGAAAAATTAAAGAAAAAAGAAAAAGCTGTAAAAAAGAAAAACAGAACCACAAATTTTATCACACTTTGAAAAAACTAGCAGTAATTTTTTAGTATCATTAAACTTTCCTATTATCTCATAAATTTTAAGAAAATCTGATAATTTAAATTAGGACCCAAAGTCCATATATTATATTGGTTAAAATGTCACTTATATATGTTTTAATCTATTGGTTCGCCCCCTTTTTTTTCTTGAAAAAAATTTGAGAAAGAATCTGGGTCCTTTGTCTTGTAGAATTTCTCTTGTTTTGGATTTGACTGATTATTTACTGTGTCCATTAACATATTCCTGTATGCCCTCTATTTCCTATAAAATGTTCTTTAGCTTTAGAGCCTTGATCAGATTTAGATCTAATGTTTTTGGCAAGATAGTGTGTACTTTCAGCTGCATCACATTCAGGAGGCACTTGGTGTCTGGTTGGCTCTTTTTGTGATGTTAAAATTGGTCAATGGGTTATGGCCTTGTTGCCCTTTCTTTTTTTTTTTTTTTTTTTTGAGATGGAATCTCGCTCTGTTGCCAGGCTGGAGTAGAGTGGCACGATCTCACGCACTGCAACCTCTGACTCCCTGGTTCAAGCGATTCTCCTGTTTCAGCTTCCTGAGTAGCTGGGATTACAGGCATGCACCACCATGCCCAGCTAATTTTTGTATTTTTAGGAGAGATGGGGTTTCACTATGTTGGCCAAGCTGGTCTCGATCTTCTGACCTCATGATCTGCCTGCCTTGGCCTCCCAAAGTGCTGGGATTATGGGTGTGAGCCCCCGCGCCCGGCAGCCCTGTTACCCTTGTAATCATCAGATTTTGATGAAAGACTTAATGTTTTGGCAGCCATTGATGATCATTGCCTAAATCCGTTATTTTTGTTTTCTAGTAAAAGGACCACTCCTAGCTGTTTAACAGGAAGCCCAGAAACATATTAAGAAAAACAACTGCAAGACTGATATTCAACACTCTTGAACAGCTAGCCCCATCTTATCTCTCCAGCCTTTACATCCTCTGTTACTGTGTAATACCAGACTATTACAGACCTCTAAAACATTTAAATTCCCACTTCCAGGCCTTTTCATAGTCTTCCAAACTTAAAATGCTCACCCTTCACTCTCTGCTAGTGCAGTTCTTTTAATGCTTGCCTTAACTTTCCCTGAGGTATTCTGATTTCCCTAGCCAGAAACAATCTTTTGAACTCTTGTGGAATTTTTAAAACGACTTTTTACCATTTTACTATTTAAGTGGCACAAATGCTATTAATTAGATATGCTCAGTATGTAACTTCTTGGGTTCAAATGTAAGGACCTTAATTTAATGTAAGCTTTTTGAGGGCGGGGACTGCCTCATATATCTTACTGTCTGTCTGGTTTCTTACTTAGTGCCTTTAAGAACTTGTTAACCTGTCTTTCCATGACTAGACTGTGAACTTTTTGGAAGCAGGGACCACGGTTTACTGGCATTTGTGGTGGCAGTCTCAAGCCATCTAGAAGGTACTCAGTAAATGTTTGTTGGATAAGCAGGATTAATTTACATGAGAAAGGTTGTTCATGATAAGTATATGGATTTTTATTTTTATTTTTAAAAATATTTATTTATTTATTTTGAGACAGAGTCTCTCCCTGTCTCCGAAGCTGGAGTGCAATGATGTGATCTCTGCTCACTGCAACTTCCGCCTCCCGGGTTCAAGCAATTCTGCTGCCTTAGCCCCCCGAGTAGCTGGGATTACAGGCGCTCACCACCATGTGCAGCTAATTTTTTGTATCTTTAGTAGGGACTGGGTTTTACCATGTTGACCAGGCTGGTCTCAAACTCCTGACCTCGTAATCCTCCTGCCTTGGCCTCCCAAAGTGCTGGGATTACAGGCGTGAGCTGCTGTGCCTGGCCAGTGTATGGCTTTTTATAAAGGACTGTTTCTTATTTAAAAACTGACCCTGGATGTTTGACTTTTTCCTAATTGACATAATCTATATCCATTTTTATATATTCTGCTAGATCCGTTACTATTACAATATGCTCTTTAAGTGTTCTTTTTTCTCCTAATAAAATCAACCTATCAATAAATGATTGCTTATCACAGATAAGTGTCAGTTTTCTGTATTAGCCCAGATACCCCGAAAGTCCTATGAAAGAAAAAAAAAGGTAATTTAAAATATGTTGCTTTTTTTCTAGACTTAAAAATAATTGCTCTCTAATTTAATTTAATTTAATTTATTTATTTTTGAGACAGAGTTTCATTCTTATTGCCCAGGCTGGAGTGCAATGGCGCGATCTTGGCTCACTGCAACCTCTGCCTCCCGGGTTCAGGTGATTCTCCTGCCTCAGCCTCCTGAGTAGCTGCGATTACAGGCATACACCACCATGCCCGGCTACTTTTGTATTTTTAGTAGAGATGGGGTTTCTCCTTGTTGGTCAGGCCAGTCTTGAACTCCTGACCTCAGGTGATCCGCCCGCCTTGGCCTCCCAAAGTGCTGGAATTACAGGCGTGAGCCACCACGCCCAGCCCTGTTTTATTTTTTTTTTAGATAAGTCTCCTTCTATCACTCAGGCTGGAGCACAGTGGTGCTATCGTGGCTCACTGCAACCTCTGCCTCCTGGGATCAAGCGATTCTCCTGCCTCAGCCTCCCGAGTAGCTGAGATTACAGGTGCCTGTCACCACGCCTGGCTAATTTTGTATGTATTTTTAGTCAAGACGGGGTTTCACTGTGTTGGCCAGCCTGGTCTTGAACTCCTGATGTTAAGTGATATGCCCACCTCGGCCTCCCAAAGTGCTGGAATTACAGGTGTGAGCCACTGCGCCAGGCCTATTGCTCTTATTTATAGCTTTGGACATTTGACTTTTTTTTTCTTTTAATGGTAATTTAGAAATTACATTTTACTTTGCTTTTACTTATTTAAAAATGTATTTGTGGATTACTGTGATAAATTTTGTATTTACTTTCTTTCAGCCTGCTTGAATTTCTTGAAATTGTGCAAAATAAAATATTACAATTACTGCCTTATTCACAATGTACAGGTGAGTTGGTAGATACCAAGTCATTTCCTTTGTTATTGGAACTATCTAGCAAACTCTTTGAATTAACAAAGAATCCTACATATTACAGAGGGATTTTATCATACAAACTGGTGATCCTACAGGGACTGGCCGTGGAGGAGAGTCTATTTTTGGGTAAGTTCTTTTCTTCTTCTTCTTCTTTTTTTTTTTTTTAAACCTCTGGAAGTACGGAACAAGTTCTTTTATTCTTAAATGAGGAAAAATATAATTGCTCGTGCTTCAATCTACATTTTAAAATATGGTTCAAATTTATATTTTTTTTTCCTCAAAGTTCTCTAAATGTCTATCAAAAAAGAGGAATGTTTTGAATCCTGGTGTCATTTCTGTAAAGAAATAATTGGTAACCCTATATGTTACTAGTGTTTCTGTATTTCATTTTGAGAGTACTTACATTTTATAACCTTATGTTTTTTCAGCCAACTGTATGGTGATCAAGCAAGCTTTTTTGAGGCAGAAAAAGTCCCAAGAATTAAGCACAAGAAGAAAGGCACAGTGTCCATGGTGAACAATGGCAGTGATCAACATGGATCTCAGGTTAGGAAATGAGTGAGAATATGAGCGTTGCTTAGAAATGAAGGACCGGAAGGAGCCCACAGAGGTATCTTTTAAAACTATCCAGTAAGGCTTAGAGGGTTTCAATCAGAAATATGTGTTAGGGGAAAAAATGCACATTTTTTTATATTAAAAAACATTATTTTCTTTTAAATGTAAAGGCATTCCCATTGTGAAGACTTGAGAAAAATACAGAAAAGTACAAAGAAAAACATTACCTACAGCCCCACTTTCCATGATTCTCACTGTTCACATTTGTGACTCCTTTTTCAGTATTTCTTAATTTTTTAAAAACGTTATGCAGAGTACCTTCCATTCATTATTTTGTTTAATTCTCCCAGCAACCCTATTAGAGTAGGTACTTGTATTTTCTGCTATATACACATGAAGCTGAGTCATGGCTTGTCTCCAAGTATTTTAAACAATCAAGGGGACATCTTTGTATGTGTTGATATTTTATATATAGACATACCTTGGAGATGCTGTGGGTTTGCTTCCAAACCAGCATAACAACAGCAAATACTGCAGTAAAGCAAGTCACAAGTTTTTTTGGTTTCCCAATGCATATAAAAGTTACATTTACACTATACGGCAGTCTCTTAAGTGTGCAGTAGTATTATGTCTTTTAAAATGTATATACCTTAATTTAAAAATACTTTCTTTTTTATTTTGAGGTAGAGTCTTGCTTTGTCACCCAGGATGGAGTACAGTGGTATGGTCATGGCTCACTGCAACCTCTGCCTCCTGGGTTCAAGCAGTTGTCCTGCCTCAGCCTCCTGAGTAGCTGGATTACAGGCACGCACCACTGTACCCAGCTAATTTTTGTATTTTCAGTAGAGGTGGCGTTTCACCATGTTTTCCAGGCTGGTCTCAAATTCCTGACCTCAGGTGATCTGCCTGCCTTGGCCTCCCAAAGTGCTGGGATTACAGGCTTGAGTCACCGCGCCTGGCTAAAAAATACTTTATTTTTTGCTAAAAAATGCTTCTGATCATCTGAGCCTTCAGTAAATTATAATCTTTTTGCTGGTGAAGGGTCTTGCCTTGATGTTGATTGCCGTTGACTAATCAGGGTGGTGATTGCTGAAGGTTGGTGTTACTGGCAGTTTCTTAAAATAAGACAACGTGGCCTGGTGCAGTGGCTCACACCTGTAATCCCAGCACTTTGGGAGGCAGAGCCAGGCAGATTGACTGAGGTTGGGAGTTAGAGACCAGCCTGGCTAGCATGGTGAAACACCGTTTCTACTAAAAATACAAAAATTAGCCAGGTGTGGTTGCAGGTACCTGTAATCCCAGCTACTCGGGAAGCTGAGGCAGGAGAATCGCTTGAACCTGGGAGGCGGAGGTTGCAGTAAGCCCAGATTGTGCCATTGCACTCCAACCTAGGTAACGGAGCAAGACTCAATCTCAAAAAAAAAAAAAAAAAAGCCAAAAGAATGGCCCAGTGGCATATGTATGTAAAACCATTACCTTGTGGGGCCAAGGCCGACAGATCAGTTGAGCTCAGGATTTCGAGGCCAGCCTGGGCAACATGTAGTTCCAGCTTCTTGGGAAGCTGAGGTGAGAAGATCACTTGAGCCCAGGAGGTCAAGGGTGCAGTGAACTGTAATTGCACCACTGTACTCCAGCCTGGGTGACAGTGAGACCTTGTCTTGCAAATAAGTAAAGACAGCAGAAGTTTGCCATGTTGATGGACTATTCCTTTCATGAAAGATTTCTGTGTTATCATATGATGCTGTTTGATAGCATTTTACCTACAGTAGAATTCTTTCAATATTGAAGTCAATCCTCTCAAACCCTGCTACTGCTCTATCAACCAAGTTTATGTAATATCCTAAATCCTTTGTTGTCATTCAACAATGATCATAGCATCTTCACTAGGAGTAGATTCCATCTCAGGAAGCCACTTGGCCAGCCGCAGTGGCTCATACCTGTAATCCCAGCATGTTGGGAAGCTGAGGCAGGTGGATCACCTGAGATCAGGAGTTCGAGACCAGCCTGACCAATATGGTGAAACACTGTCTCTATTAAAAATACAACAGTTAGCCGGGCGTGGTGGCACATGCCTGTAGTCCCAGCTGCTGGGGAGGCTGAGACAGGAGAATTGCCTGAACCTGAGAGCCGGAGGTTGCAGTGATCTGACATCAAGCCACTGCACTCCAGTCTGGGTGACACAGCAAGACTCTTTCTCAAAAAGGGCGAAAAAAACCCACTTTGTTTACTCATTTTTAAGAAGCAGCTCCGCATCTGTTCGCGTTTTGCTGTGAGGTTGCAACATTCAGTCCCATCTTCAGGCTCTACATCTGATTCTCATTCTCTTGCAAATTCTACCACATTTGCAGTTACTTCCTTCACTGAAATCTCGTGCCACTCAAAGTCATCCATGAGGGTTGGAATCAACTTTTCCTTTGCATTTATAACTCAGCTATTGTTTGGTACAAGAGGTCTAGCTTTCGGCTTATCTCGGCTTTCAACATGCCTTCCTCACTATGCTTAATCATTTTTAGCTTTTGATTTAAAGTGAGAGGTGTGCCACTCTTCCTTTTACTTGAACACTTAGAGTCTCTTGTAGGGTTAATTGGCCTAATTTCAGTATTGTTATGTCTCGGGGAATAGGGATCACTGAGAGGGAGAAAGACGGGAATGGCTGGTTGGTGGAGTAGTCAGAACACATACAACATTTATAGATTAAGTTCACCATCTTATATGGGCAAGTTTGTGGTGCCCCAAAACAATTAACAGTAGTAAGATCAGAGATTACAGGTCATAATAACAGATATAATGGTAATGAAAAGTTTGAAATCTTGTGAGAATTACCAAAATGTGAGCCAGAAACGTGAAGTGAGTATATGCTGTTGGCAAAGTGACACCAATAGACTTAATACATGGTTGCCAGGAATCTTTACTTGTAAAAAATGCAGTGTCTGTAAAGCGCAATAAAATGAGGTATGCCTGCATAAGCTTTGTACTTTTTACTTAGTTTTAGTAACAAGTATGTAAGAATTCATGCAGTAAATGTGGACTCTAACTTTTGTGTATTTTTTTTTGTCAGTCTGTAACTGATTTCAGTTTGAGTTACGTATTTTTTTTTTTTTGGTATTTATTATGTGTTTTTCTGTATAGTTTCTCATCACTACAGGAGAAAATCTAGATTACCTTGATGGTGTCCATACAGTGTTTGGTGAGGTGACGGAAGGCATGGACATAATTAAGAAAATTAATGAGACCTTTGTTGACAAGGACTTTGTACCATATCAGGATATCAGGTGTGGTTACAATTTACTATCTGAATGTACTAGAATGTTTTCATATTGAGATGTTTGACACATAGTGGTATGGATAGAAACAGTATGCATAGGACTGGTTTCTGGATAATTCTAATTCCAAAAGGTGAATTAATATAAGACTATAAGAATCTTTATAATACAAAGGATCTTTTGTATTTTTATACTTATACTATTTGTTTATAATTACTTATGTTTGGAGGAATTATTAATGCTTTGATTTAGTTTTTTAATTGAGAAATGGGGCAAAAGTACTAAGATTTAGACAGTTATATTAGTTTACATCCTAAAGTAATGCAGAGTGATAAATACGGTATCACTCAATGCAGAACAGTAATACTCATTGTGAAAGTATATCTAGGTTAGTAATATCCATGTGCAATACAGGTTTTTTTGGCGTTAGAGATAATCAAGTAATTTGTTGTGATCTAATAAAATATGGATTCTGAAATAACTTATATGTAACATTTGACTTGGGTTTATTTTGTAAGGATAAATCATACGGTGATTTTAGATGATCCATTTGATGATCCTCCTGATTTATTAATCCCTGATCGATCACCAGAACCTACAAGGGAACAATTAGATGTAAGTAAAGCCCCCTTGTCATTAAATGTCCATTCATATTAATGATTTGTATGGATTTATCTTTTTCATCTATTAAAGTTAATTTTTTCAGAATTATTATCTTGTTTATACTAGAACAAGTTTGGAGTTCTTTTTCTTTTCCACAGAGATACTAATTTTTCTATCTGTCTTCTCATTTCCCTAATTTCTTTTCTTCAGTTTCTTTTCTACTGGGACAACCTCAGTTCTAGAAGCTTACATGAACACCTTAGCAAGTGTTTTTCTTGTCATCTAACTAGTTTAAGAGTTTTTGAGGCCAAATTAAACTATCATCTTGTGAGGTAACTTTTCAGCTGGGGATACTCTGGAGCCAGGCTAGAACTCAGAAATCTCTGTGGAACAGCACAGACTTTTCCCCCACATATTTTAAGGTATAAATTTCTGTTTGTGAGGCTTCCTCAAAGCGGAATTTGTCTTTATGTTTGGGATTGGTGCTTAATTCTAAGATTATTTCTCTTCATTCAGCAGTTAGAATTGGATAATAGTGTCCATATAAATATTTATTTTGATTGATTGATTTATTTTTTTGAGACAGAGTCTCAGCTCTGTCGCCCAGGCTGGAGTGCAGTGGCTCACTGCTACCTCGGCCTCCCTTGTTCAAGTGATTCTCGTGTGCCTCAGCCTCCTGAGTAGCTGGGATTATAGGCGCGTGCCAGCACGCCTGGCTAATTTTTGTATTTTTAGTAGAGACAGGGTATCACCATATTGGCCAGGCTTGTCTCAAACTCTTGACTTCAGGTGATCTACCTGCCTCAGCCTCCCAAAGTGCTGGGATTATAGGCATGAGCCACTGTGCCTGGCCTATCTTGATTTTAACAGAAGCCCACTTTGGCTAATACTTTAGAATTAATTTAAATCAATTTTGGAGGTTTATAAGTTTGTCTCAGTTGCTGTTTAATTATTAAAATTTTTTTTTAGAGATAGGATCTCGTGCTGTCACCCAGGCTGGAGTGCAGTGGTGTGATTGTAGCTCACTGCATGCGGCCTTATCAGTTACTGTTTTAGCACATTTCATATAACTAAGAATAAAGTATGTCTTCCATGTTTCCCAGATTTTTTTTTTTTTTTTTTTTTTGCATCTTGATGGTCATATTTATTGGAAGAGCTTGAGAAAAATGAAAATACAATTTAGCTTAAGAAGTTGTGAGTTATCTGCAAATCAACTCATTTCAGGAGTGGAAGAATCCCTGGAATTATTTCTTAATATCAGAATGG
>CAUYLG010010325.1:0-17930 GCA_963573385.1 Cacajao melanocephalus | reverse complement strand
CTGGTCAACATTGTGAAACCCCGTCTCTACTAAAAATACAAAAATTAGCTGGGCATGGTGGCGTGCGCCTGTAGTCCCAGCTACTTGGGAGGCTGAAGCAGGAGAATTGCTTGAACCTGGGAGGCGGAGGTTGCGGTGAGCCGAGATCGCGCCATTGCACTCCAGCCTGGGCAACAAGAGTGAAACTCCATCTCAAAAAAAAAAAAATTCTACCTACCACATAGATTCTATAAACCTATCTTTAGGTGTCTGTCAATGTTTATTAATTAAATAACAATTATTTATTGGCCTTTTACTAAGTACATCACATCAGTTACAGTTATGCTAAATGAAATCTTATTTTTCATCTGAAAGATGTTTCAGGTGCTTCAAACTTGAAATCTACTCCAGGCTAAAAAATATTTTAGAAGTCAAACATTTTCTTTTCTTCTTCTTCTTTTTTTTTTTCTTTTTTGAGATGGAGTTGTTGTCCAGGCTGGAGTGCAGTGGTGTGATCTCAGCTCACTGCAACCTCTACCTCCTGGGTTCAAACTATTCTCCTGCCTCAGCCTCCCTAGTAGCTGGGACTACAAGCACGCATCACCCTGCCTGGCTAGTTTTTGTTATTTTAGTAGCCATGTTGGCCAGGCTGGTCTCGAATTCCTGACCTCAAGTAATCCCCACCTTGGAATTACAGTGTTGGAATTACAGGCATGAGCCACCATGCCCAGCAAACATTTTCAATAAATGATTAAATATAACATATTTAAATTGCTGTTTCAAAATGTTTCAATGAAGACAGTAACAGAATGCTTCATTCTGTTTGTAAGCTATACACACTACTTTTTGCCTCATCTTCACCTGAAGAATAGAAGATTAACTGCCATTCTTCCTCCTCTCATTCATGGAGAATGTCCATCACAATGAGTCGCTGTTATCCATTTCCACATTCATGATGATAATCTCTCCTCTGCCCTGCATATATGTTTTGTTCTCATCTGCTTCTGGAACTTTGATACATGTAATGACTTCCCATCCATGTTAGGCCATTCTTGCATTCGTATAAAGGAATACTGAGACTGGATAATTAATAAAGAAAAGAGGTTTACCTGGCTCGAAATTCTGCAGGCTGTACAAGCATGGCACCAACATCTGCTTGGCTTTTGGTGAGGGCCTCAGGAAGATTCTAATCATGGCGGAAGGTGAAGGGGGGAAGTGACATCTCACATAGTGAGAGTGGTAGCAAGAGAGTTCAGGGGAGTGGTGCCACACACTTTTTAAACAACCAGATATCTCATTAACTCAGAGTAAGAACTCACTTATCACCAAGGGGAATGGTGCTAAACCATTCATGAGGGATCACCCCTGTGATCCAATCACCCTTCCACCAGGGCCTATCTCCAATATTGGGGATCACATCTCAACATGAGATTTGGAGGGGACAAACATCCAATCTATGTCACCATCCATTATACCTATCAACATGTTACCCACAGCTTAAGGCTTTCCTCAAATCTTCCTTTCACCATGCCTTCTGACCTACATTTGTTTCTGAGTAACCCCTTTGGCAATCAGTAATATCACTAAGTTATATCAATTGTATTTCAGTCTTAAGATTGTGTGTATGTATATAAATGTATAGTTATGACAGTGTTTTAAAAAAATATTACCCCAAAATATTTAGTATAGGACAGGCATTGAAAAATATTTGTTTTTAAATTGCTCTGATTAGAAAAATCTGACAGCTTCCCATAATTTCCTGCTGTTAATACTATCTCATTATCAGATTCTTGTATTTAAAAAATGAACCAGGATTTAAACTAACAAACAATATATAATCACCTGGTTATTGCTGATTTATATGGATGGGCTTCTATCTGAAGCTTTTAAGAAGGGTATATCTGGTCAGGTATTGATATTACCAAGCAAATAATAATACAGTATTCTGGAGCTGAGAGGCATTTTTATTAGTGACTTAAACTTAGATTTTCTGAGACTATCCATTTCATCCATTTTCTTTCTCTCAGTTTTTAGAGGAAGACAGTAACTGCTCACCAAAATTTTCCTTGTCCATAGCAATAGAGTTGTGATTGGAAGCAGTTGCCCAACCTGGAACTAACTTTCCCAGCAGCCCCTGCAGCCATCTGTGGTCATGCGATTAATTTTTGCCAACAAAGTACAATGGGAAATATGGTGTACTAGTCCCTGATGTAGCCCTTTAAGGTCCACACCTTCCTTCCCTACCCCACTTCCTTTAACTGGACCAAAGAGATATTGAGCCCTTAGGGAAGCTGAATCTCAGATGGAGGAGCGTGGGGTCATGATTTTCCATGTAGAAGAGTGTTGCTGCTGAGTTGGAATATTCACCCTGCCTTCTGTGTGATAAACTTCTATTGGGTTTGAACCATTGTAATTTAGAGTCCATTTGCTTCAGCAGTGAAGTCTTTCACAACTAGTAAAGTTCATTTTCATATTCTTGCAAGCATCCCATAGATACGTAGTGTAGCTACCACAGCATGCACTTATTTAGAAGCCATCCAAAGTGGGTGAGAACTAAGTGATCACTGAGGAAGATAACCGCCCCCCACAGCTCTGACTCTGAGGAATAGTTGTTTTCATCTCTGTGAAAAAAAATAATTAGAAGAAACTATTTTTAGTCGTTGAAAGCAGAAATTCTAGTTAGCAATCACCCTGAGACAATGTGGTTTGGATTTATCAGTTTGTGGCTTATAGTCCCAAAGTCTTGCTATCTTGCCCATCTCTGCCTCATCAGAGAAAGTAGAAAGAAACTAGATTCTGTTCTACCTAAGGCCAGAGCAAGGCTACTCACCCATCCTGATCTCTTCTCGTTTGGAATTCTCTCAAGTGTTCTGTCTTCCAGAAAGTGTTTCCTGACCACCACCTTCTCCCCACCAATGGCTGGATGAGATGTTTCTTCTCTAAGTACCCATAGGATTCTTTGTAAATCTCTATCATTGGTTTTACTGCACGACCCCTCAGCCTCATGGCCAACCCCACACCCATTTGTGAGCCTCTTGAGTGCAGGGACATTGGTTTTTTTTTTAATTTTTTGAGACAGAGTTTCACTCTTGTTGTCCAGTCTGGAGTGAAATGGCACGATTTCAGCTCACTGCAACCTCTGCCTCCCGGGTTCAAGCAATTCTCCTGTCTCAGCCTCCTGAGTAGCTGAGATCACAGGCGCCCGCTACTATGCCTGGCTAATTTTTGGTATTTTTAATAGAGATGGGGTTTCACCTTGTTGGCCAGGCTGGTCTCAAACTCCTGACCTCAGATGATCCACCTGCCTCGGCCTCCCAAAGTGCTGGGATTACAGGCCTGAGCCACCGTGCCCGGCCAGGGACAATGTTTTATTCACCTTGTGGTCCCTCTGCCTACAACAGCGCCTGACATTCAGCAGACGGTTTATAAATGATGGTGGAATGAATGGATGAACATAAGAACCTCATGAAATTGTCAGAGGTGTTTGAGCCAGAGCAACTCCATCTCGAATAGGGACTGAGTAAAATGAGGCTGAGACCTACTGGGCTGCATTCCCAGATGGTTAAGGCATTCTGAGTTACAGGATGAGATACAAGGTCAGCACAAGGTACAGGTCATAAAGACCTTGCTGACAGGCCGGGTGCGGTGGCTCACGCATGTAATCCCAGCACTTAGGGAGGCCCAGGCGGGTGGATCACCTGAGGCCAGGAGGAGTTCAAGACCAGCCTGGCCAACATGATGAAACCCTGTCTACTAAAAATACAAAAAGTTAGCTGGGGTGGTGGCCGGCGCCTGTAATTCCAGCTACTTGGGAGGCTGAAAAAAAGACCTTGCTGATAAAACAGGTTACCGTAAAGAAGCTGGCTAAAGCCCACCAAAACCAAGATGGCCACAGAGTGACCTCTGGTTGTCCTCACTGCTACACTCCTACCAGCGCCATGACAGTTTACAAATACCATGGCAACATCAGGAAGTTACCCTGTATGGTCTAAAAAGGGGAGGCATGGACTCTCCCTGACCTCTTCTTTGAATGAGATCCAAGAACCCTCTCTTGGGGTCTGGACCTGGACACCTTTCCTGTAACAAAACGTTAACATTTCTGTTTATTCCCATAGGACAAAACTTCCATAATAGTCATTGCTGCCATCATTTCCAAGCCTCCTCAAAATCTTTTTATTTTACTCCCATTACCATGCCTCATTTTCTCGTGATTGAGACTTACGCTGCCTTGTCTTAGATCAGTCAGGCCTATTTGCTCTCTTCAGATATTTCTTTCCAGCAGTCCCTCTTGATTATTAATTTTTAATATTCTCAGTCCTTTACTGCATTGGACACAGTGTGTCAAGAGATAGGGCTGAGTAATGGAGAGACTCCTGGATCAGAAGTCAGGAAACCTTGAGCCTCTTTTTCTCTTTAAAGGCTTCAGTAAAATGCCACAAAAAAGGCCACTGTATAACAATAGTGTGTGAATTAGAAAAGAAAAGCTATAGAACCATTCCTCAGACAAAATGCTGCTTACCAATAAAAATGCATTCGAAACAGATCAAGGCAGACCCTGATGTGGGGCCGCTGAGAAGCAGAATTTGAAAACCACAAGCCTAGATCATCTCAAAGGTCCCTTTCACCTGTAAAAGCCTGTGGTTCTATGTAAATTAATTGCCCTGCATTTAAAAAAATCTGTAAATGACCTGATCTTTGGTACATTCAAATTTGTCTAACAAGGAATGGTACTATGTGAGCTGTGATTCTAGTAAAATTATCTTCTGTTGACATAACTTTTTACAGGGTCATTTACAGAGGCAGTGTGGTATTGTGGTTACTAGCACGGACTTTGGAGTAAGACACAAACTGATTCAGTCCTGGCACTTCCACAAACTGGCTGTGTGATTGGAGAAAGCAACTGAGTCTCAGTTTCAGTTTCCTCACTGTAAATGGGGAAGAGCATGCCTGCATTACTGACCGGAGGACAACATGGGATATTGCACACAGAGCATTCAGCATGATGTTGGCCTGTGCCACATCTTCTGTAAAGATTAACTATCATGGCCTGGTGCAGTGGTTCATGCCTGTAATCCAACACTTTGGGAGGCCAAGGTGGGAGGATCGCTTGAGCTCAGGAGTTGGAGACCAGCCTGGTCAACATGGTGAGACTCTGACTCTGACTCTTTCTCTCTCTATATATATGAAACCCTGTTTCTCTCTCTCTCTGTCTCTCTCTCTCTCTCTCTCTCTCTCTCTATATATATATATATATGAAACCCTGTTTCTCTATCCATCTATCTATATATATAGAGAGAGAGAGGGAGAGAGAGGTGTCAGAGTCTCTCTATCTCTATCTATATATAGATATAGATATATATAGAGAGAGAGCGGTGTCAGAGTCTCTCTCTATATGTATGTATATGTATGTGTATATATATATATGTACGTATATATATGTGTGTATATATATATATGTATGTATATATATGTATTTATTTATTTATTTTGAGACAGAATCTCACTCTGTCATCTAGGCTGGACTGCAGTGGCATAATCTCGGCTCACTGCAGCCTCCGCCTCCCGGGTTCAAGCCATTCTTGTGCCTCAGCCTCCCAACTAGCTGGGACCGCAGGTGCACACCACCACACCAGGCTAATTTTTGTAGTTTTAGTAGAGACCAGGTTTCACCATGTGGGCCAGGCTGGTCTTGAACTCCTGACCTCAAGCCATCCTCCCACCTCAGCCTCCCAAAGCGCTGGGATTACAGGCGTGAGGCACTGTACCTGGCCTATTTTTAAAAAATTGAAATAAAAGTTAGCTATAAGGAATTTCACAATCATTATTTCATGTAATCCTCACAATACAAGTGTTGGCTATTGTTATTTCCAGGAAATATTGAGTCTCAAAGAAATGAAATGACTTATCAAAGTTCAGCCAGTGAGGGCAGACCGATGTTCTTTCCACAGCCCCATTCAGAGTTTAAGTGGGAGAAAGAATGATGGTGCAGTCAGGGAGGGGAAAATGAAATGGGACAAAACCTGAAGACCACACAGGGATGACCAAACAAGGTAGGTAGGAATGGGGAGGAGGATTCTGGAGACAAATTTTACTGACTTGTAATAGCGTGTGAGACTGAAACACTGTCCAAACATGGCACAAGCCAGATGTTACGGTGACCTCTCCACCCACGCAATTCTCCATTCCACAGTGGGGACAGGGCTTCTCCTGCATTGCCAGCTCAGGCTTCTGCACATAGAAGATGTTCATTGGGCTGGGCGTGGTGGCTCACACCTGTAATCCCAGCACTTTGGGAAGCCGAGGTGGGCAGATCATGAGGTCAGGAGTTCGAGACCAGCCTGGCCAATATGGTGAAACCCATCTCTACTAAAAATACAAAAATTAGTTGGGTGTGGTGGTACGTGCCTGTAGCTACTTGGGAGGCTGAGGCAGGAGAATCACTTGAACCTGGGAGGCAGAGGTTGCAGTGAGCCCAGATTGTGCCACTACACTCCAGCTTGGGAGACAAAGTGAGACTCCATTTCAAAAAAGAAAAAAAAGAAAATTGTTCAATTGAGGTCAGGTGTGGTGGCTCATGCCTGTAATCCCAGCACTTTGGGAGGCCGAGGCAGGTGGATCATCTGAGGTCAGGAGTTCGAGACCAACCTGGCCAATATGGTGAAACCCATCTCTACTAAAAATACAAAAATCAGTTGGGTGTGGTGGTGCATGCCTATAGCTACTTGGGAGGCTGAGGCAGGAGAATCATTTGAACCTGGGAGGCAGAGGTTGCAGTGAGCTGAGATTGTGCCACTGCACTCCAGCCTGGGGCACAGAGCAAGACTCTGTCTCAAAAAAAAAAAAAAAAAAAAAAAGAAGATGCTCATTTAACATTTGCTAAGTGATCAGGATAATGAGGCTTCTCTCTTTTTTTTTAAATTTTTATTTTTTATTGAGGCTTCTTTTTTTATTTTCCCTCCTCTCACAATTGGAAAGACTCTTCCTTGTCCTTAAAATCATGAAGAATAAAGGACTTTGCTTCTTCCTTCCTCAAAACAAAGGGAAGAATCATCCCTGAAGATTCAATTTGATATAAAGTAACTGATCGATCCTGACAGTTACTCCATTTACTGTACTTTAAACAGCAGCTCCGGCCTCCTCTCCCTCTTCCTCTTCTTTATCCCAACACTGAAGTCATGATTCCTAATTTAGGCCACTGTCATAATTTCTACCCACAGCAAGCTGATATCATTGCAAGCAAACATAGCCCCAGAGTACTCTGAAACAAAGAGTCAGAGACCCAGGAAAGAAAATCAAGGAATATATTCATTCCTCCCTCTATTTCCTGCCCAGGCAATTGCTTATTGTTCTAATGTATTGCAGAGCCTGCTCTTTCACAAGAATATCTGTGGTTCAGAAGCACAGTGCAATGACACAGACTGAAATCTTCTTATTTCTACAGTGTGTTTCAATCTATATGTTTAAAGTGCAAGAAGACACACAGATGTTGGTCTCGTTCCCTTTAGTAGATTCTTCCATGTACTGGAGTTGTTATCATGTGGAGAAAATTACAAAACAAAGAACAAGAAGGGTTCATTAATCACAGAACAGCCTGTCCTCATTACTTGTGTGAACCCCCCACTGTATCACACGGACAGCATGTTAAATCAATAGAGACTCGAGCTGTTAATTTCCAGAAAGGAAGAGATGACTGAACTATAAAATAGTCTATGTCACTTCTCTGCCTATAGGGAACAGAAGTCCCTTTACTTTTGGGTCTTCTTACAATTAGGTAAGTTCCAGGAAGATTATGAACCACACGACCAAATTTCCAAGGTTTTTTGTTGTTTTGGTGGAGGGGTGGAATTCTTTGTTGACACAAAGCTACAGTTTTTGTATAGAAGAGCTTTTAGCGTAAGGTGGTAAGAGGAATAGGTGTTTATATAGGTGTATATCAGTGAGGGGTGATGAGGGTGGGGGGCTGGGCTGGGGCTGGGGAGATGGAAACACATATAAAAGTTAGAAACAGGTAGACCTCACACCTTGTGTTACTTTTTATTTCATATGCTCTCCTGCTCAGGGCTTTGCCTCTGCACTGACAGCTGATGGGAGGAAATGCCACTTGTACTTCTTCTTCTTCTTTTTTTTTTTTTTTTGAGACAGAGTCTCACGCTGTCGCCAGGCTGGAGTGCAGTGGCACGATCTCAGCTCACTGCAACCTCCGCCTCCAGGGTTTAAGCAATTCTCTTGCCTCAGCCTCCCGAGTAGCTGGGACTACTGACGCGCACCACCATGCCCAGCTAATTTTAATGTTTTAGTAGAGATGGGGTTTCACTATGTTGGCCGGGATGATCTCGATCTCTTGACCTCGTGATCCACCTGCCTCGGCCTCCCAAAGTGCTGGGATTACAGGCCTGAGACACTGCGCCCGGCCCTTTTTTTTTCTTTGATACAGGGTCTCACTCTGTTGCCCTGGCAGAGTACAGTGGCACAATTGCAGCTTGACCTTGCCTGGCCCCGTTCACGGCCTCGACCTGGCCCCGGATGCCACTGCCGAAACCTCCCCAGAAGCCACCGGGGTTCCCCATCTCAGGACCCCAGGGGCCTCCACCCCCGCCCTCCTCTCTCGCTGCACTGGCATCATCTGCCATTTGATGTTTTCTCTGAGAAGGATTCTAATTTTCTAATAAGACTTTGTTCTCATTCTGTTTTATGATCTCTTCAAACTAAGAGTCCACTGCATCTGGCTGGGGATTCATTTCTTATCTTAAAAAAATTCTTTAAATTCTTAGAATGGCCTTGAGTTCTAAACTGCTCTCTCTGAGCTATTCCCCAGGAGAAGTAAAGGCAACTTCCCATTGGCTTCTCCCTCTACCACTGGAATAAATACAAAGGAAGAGAAGGTGTTTCTCCACTCCCATCACCTCCTAAAGGACTTCCTGCCTCCCAAGGAGCAATTGGTTTCCTCTGGGGAGGAGCTGGGAACGCAGGCTGGGATTTCTGAGATCAGGAAGAATATGTGATCATCCCAGCCTCGTTGTTTCTCCCCTATCTTTCCCTGCTCCCTGACACTTGATAGAGCTGAGCTAGTCCTCACCAGGGTAGGTAAGTGAGTAGCAGCCATCTTCCACCCTTAATCCCCTCAGTTGTCATCAAGGAAAACAGTCTGGAGGCCTGGGGCAAACCCGGTGACCATGTAGCGTGTGAAATGTGGTGCTTCCTCCCTCAATTTGTACAGGGCTGCCTTCACTCTAAAGTGATGACTCTTACCCTTTGATGCACCTGAAATCTCTGAAGAGCTTGTAAAAATGCCCAGTCCTGGGCCTACCTTAGAGTGCCTGAAGCCAAGCCTCTGGAGATGGGGATCAGGCAAGGGTGTTTGCCAAAGCTTCAAGACAGGGTGAGAATGTGCTTCCTAATGCCCAATGCTGGCCTAAAGCACCTGGCAAGCCTGCCCCTCTGAGCTGGGCCATGAACCTTCAGTAAGGGCCCGTCCCAGCCAGATGCTGCCATGCACTCTCACTGAGCCTCCTGCATTCACTTTCTGTCTTCCCTGTCTTGGTCTTCATCAGTCTTGGTTGCTGCCTGGCTCCTGCTCAGTTAGCATTTCCTCCCTAGACAAAGGCTCCGACCTCAACTCCACCCAGCTCTGCTGTCTCTCTGCCTTACTGGCCAAGGCCACGGTGACCCACATAAGCCTCTCTCATGACTGACCACAAGCCCATAAGCCTATTTGGAGCCTCTCCTCCCGCACTTTCTCATCCAACAATATTGAGCATCTACGATGTGTCAGGCTCAATGCCAAGTGCTTTGTGTTATTACCACATTTAATCCTCACAACTGCTTAGGAGGAAGTGTTATTATTTCACAGTGAATGAGACAGAGATCCTGAGATGAAACTCACGCCCAGGGTGTGTTAACCTACATTTGGTTTTCAAACACAGACCTGGTTGATTCCGAAGGCATCGTCTCCCCACTGCAGAGCTGCTCCTCAGCTAAAAGAAACCTGGTTTCTGCCTCCAAGTGTTCCCAATCTAGTCAGGGAGACAGACCCAGAAGACAGGCATGAGGTCAGAGGGAGACTGAGCGGGTATGGGAGCATGCAGGAGTGGCCCTACCCAGAGAAGGGTTCCTGGGGAAGATAATCCTTTGAATGGAATCCCACAAGATGAATAAAAGTTGCCCAGATGAAGACATTGAGAACCCCAAGTGCACAACTGTGGAGCTTTTAAGGCTCTTCAGAGACCTACCAGACAATGACATGGTTGGACAATGATGTGGAGGGTGTAGGAAGGGGCAAGAAGTGAAGATGGACAGGCAAGAGGAACAGATCATGAGCATTCAAGTCATGCTAATATGTTTTGCACTTTATCCTGGGGACAATGGGTAGCAGTGAAGGAGTTTGAGCAAAAGGGACATCAAATTGGAATTGCATTGAGGAGGAAGGACCAGCAAAGGGCATGCATCACTAGAGGCAGGGAGAACAGTTAAGAGGTTGTAGTGCAAATTCTGGCGAGAGGTAACGGTAACTGGTATGAAGGCATTAGTACTGAAATAGCAGGGAGGGAAGGGAATTAGGAGCAATTTAGGAGCAGGTGCAACTGAATTTGACCAGAGACTAAATATAGTGGGTAAGAGGAAAGAAGAGATAAGAATAAAGAGTATAGAAAGAGGAGCAGGTTGGAAAAAACAAGTGAGTTTCTTTGGACATGTAAATGAATGGGCCCAGTGGGCAGCTGGATATGAAGGTCTAAAGTCCAGGAAGGGGCCTAGACTGGAGATCTAAAAAAGACAGTTTTCGCTGGGCATGGTGGCTCATGCCTATAATCCAGCACTTTGGGAGGCCAAGGCAGGCGGATCATGAGGTCAGCAGCGCAAGACCAACTTGGCCAACATGATGAAACCCCATCTCTACTAAAAATACAGAAACTAGCCGGGCATGGTGGTGGGCACCTGTAGTCCCAGCTACTCAGGAGGCTGAGGCAGGAGAATTGCTTGAACCCGGGAGGTGGAGGTTGCAGTGAGCTGAGATTATGCCACTGGACTCCAGCCTGGGCAATAAAGCAAGACTCCATCTCAAAAAAATAAAAAGCAGTTACCCTGTTGGTCACTGACTTCAAAGATGTAGTAAGGCACTCAGGCAGAGCAGGCAGGACGAGGAGTGCTGCAGCTGTAATCACTGCTACAAGCAGCTCCACTTTCCCTCCAGAGCTTGAAGGCTATTTTGATCCCCTCCTTACTTATTCAGGGCGCTGATACCCTGCCTTGTTCTTGCCAGTTTCTTTTCCTTAAAGAACACATATTTTGGCAGGTCATGGTGGCTCATGCCTGTAATCCCAGAACTTTGGGAGGCTAAGGCAGGCAGATCACTTGGAGTCAGGAGTTCAAGACCAGCCTGGCCAATACGGTGAAACCCCATCTCTACTAAAAATACAAAAATTAGCTGGGTGTGGTGGCGTGTGCCTGTAATCCCAGCTACTGGGAAGGGTGAGGCAGGAGAATCACTTGAACCTGGGAGGCGGAGGTTGTAGTGAGCCGAGATCGCGCCATTGCACTCCAGCCTGGGTGACAGAGCGAGGCTTCATCTCAAAACAACAACAAAAACACATTTCTCTCTGTGCCCTCATCCACTTGCTGATATAGTCCATGAGTGTCCAGCTCTTCCAGAATCACAATTCTGCTGCATCTAATTCTTGCCTTATTGCTGCTACTTGGAATCTCTCCCTGCTCTGCACCACCATCCAAGTAGGACCCCCTGGTATCACTGTTTGTCCAAGCTTTCTTTGCCCTTTGGGTACCACATCTTGAATAGACCGAGCCCTGTTGGAGGCCAGCCTCTGGGATTGGGTTCATTCCTTCCAGCCCAAGTCCTATACCAAAGTAGGCAGGATTCTCCCCTTTTACTCTCCTTCCCTTTTGTCACAGGTTTGTGGCCTGATTCAGCGTGCCTGACTTCACAGCCCACAGAACAGGATGGCAGGCCCCATGTGATGGTAAGGCTGAGGCTGACACTGATGAAGCCTTGGGGTGGGTGGAAGCCTTCTCTGTCTACCCAGCCGCATGGAGCAGGGGAAGAGGAAACAGCAGAGGCTGACAGAATGGAAAAGTGGAACACCAAATTTGCTCCTAAGGGAGCCTGGCTGTGGAATACCTTAAATTAGAAGTCTTAGAAGATGTGTTAGGGATCCCTGTTGCCTTGGCTGGCGTTGGGTGTGGTTCTTTCAAACAGAGGATGATTGGTGGAGTTTTTCCAGCCCTATAATTCTGCTTGTAATGAGGTAGAATTAAAGCTGAAATGTGAGTTCATAAATTGTCTAGCTGGTGAATAATAGAGTTTAAATCTCCTCAAAAAAAAAGTTAAACATGAAATCACATTAAAATTCATAGCCATCTGCCTAGAGTGATCTAATTTGAAAATCGAGCACAATTAATTTTTAATCCTAGGTCAGCTTTCCCCATGCCACCTGTCCCTCTCCTCATCACCTCCCCCATCAGACAGTGTGTGCTCAGAGAACGCGAGATCATTTTAAATATTAACCTGAGCCACACAGCCCTAGGAAGATGAATCCACACATACGCCTTCTCTTCTTCCTCTCCTTGTTACTAATAGAGTTGCTCAGATATTTCTAAACGTAGTTCTGGCCAAAAATAAATTCTGTAAACTAGGAATGTGGGGTGTGTCTGCCCCCACAAAAATCCCTTTGTTCTGTGTTGAAAAGTGAGCAGATACAGAAGTAGAAAGCCAGGGTCGCCGCTGAGGAAAAGATACTGTGACTGTGTGCCAATGTGTGTGTGTGCCTGTCGTTCTGTTAGAAGCAAGGGTTACTGAGTTTGGGGAAGACCTGGATGCTTTAAAATTTTATAAGGTAGCTAGCTAGGTGTGGTGGCTCACACCTGGATTCCCAATACTTTGGGAGGCTGAGGCAGGCAGATCACGAGATCCGGAGTTCGAGACCAGCCTGGCCAATATGGTGAAACCCCATCTCTACTAAAAATATAAAAGATCAGCCAGGTGTGGTGGTGCACACCTGTAGTCCCAACTGTTCAGGAGACTGAGGCAGGAAAATTGCTTGAACCCAAGAGGTGGAGGTTGTAGTGAGCCGAGATCGAGCCATTACACTCCAGCCTGGGCAACAAAGTGAGACTCCTTCTAAAAAGAAAAATATTATGGGGTAGACTGCTTGACTTCCTCCCTCAACTACTTGATTTTGGATCGGAAGAAATTCCATCAGAAGGGGTACAGGAATAGACACAGGCTTGGCAGACTAAGGCCAGTTATTAGCAGGAAGCTGACATGATCAAGCATTCTCCAAGAGTGGGCAGATCAGAGCTAAATCAGCTAAGTCAGGAAGCTGCCATCCGCACCATGAGAGGCCAGCATATTTCAGGAGAGGAGCTCTTCTGATGGAGCTGCTCTGCTGAATGAGGCCTTTTCTCTGGATGAGTTGAACCATGCCTGTTTTTAGTGAGGTTCCATCTCCTCAATATTGGAGTTTTCATCTTCTGTGACAGATCGTCTCACACTTGGGGCCAGGAATACCAGCTTGGAGGTTTAGATATGGGCAACAGCATAGATCCTAATAGAGTAGACTATAGGAATAGGGCAATAAATCCTGAGGATGTGATAGACCATTATCAGTGAAGCCAGAAGCCAGAAGAGGGTTGCTACTTCTTTAACACAATTTTTTTTTGAGACAGGGTCTCCTGTTATCATCAAGGCTGGAGTGCAGTGGCTCAGCCATGGCTCACCACAACCTCAACCTCTTAGACTCAAGGGATCCTCCCATCTCAGCCTCTCAAGTAGCTGGGACTACAGGCGTGCACTACCACACACAGCTAATTTTTGTATTTTTTGTAGAGACGGGGTTTCTCCATGTTGCCCAAGCTGGTCTCAAACTCCTGGCCTCAAGCAATCCATCTGCCTCAGCCTCCCAAAGTGCTGGGATTATAAGGCATAAGCCACTGTGCTTGGTAGAGGTGGGTTTTTAAATGGCAATGAAAACCTCTGATTGAAGAATGACTCATTTTGGGAAAATAAAGCTAATCATGGGAAATGGGCTGTGCCTCTAGGTTAGAATCTCTTTTTAGTCATGAGGGAGGTGACATCCAGAGGCCAAAACCTTAAAACGTTAGCTAAATGTCAGCTAGTTAAAAAGAAAGTAGGTGACAAGTACAATGCATTTTTTTGGAGACAGCATTTTACTCTATCACCCAGGCTGGAGTATGGTAACAGGATCGCAGCTCAATGCAGCCTCAATGACCTCTCAGGCTCAGGCAATCCTCCTGACTGAGCCTCTTGATTAGTTGGTACATAGGAATGTGCCACTATGTCCAACTAGTTTTTAAAATTATTTGTAGAGACAAGGTCTCCATATGTTGCCCAGGTTGGTCTTGAACTCCTGACCTCAAGCAATCTTCCTGCCTCAGCCTCCCAAAATGCTGGGATTATAGGCATGAGCCACTGCACCCCACCAGTACAATATTTTTGATCAAAGTGGCTGCAAAGGAAGAAATTTAAAGTAGTCACTAATGAAAAAACAAGGCAATTATTAACTTCAGGAAAAACAAAAGGCAAAAAAGAATTTTTTTTTTTTTTTGAGATGGAGTCTCACTTTGTCACCCAGGCTAGAATGCAGTGGTGCAATCTTGGCTCACTGCAACCTCCACTTCTGAGGTTCAAGCAATTCTTCTGCCTCAGCCTCCTGAGTATAGGGGGACTATAGGCACACACCACCACACTTGGCTAATTTTTGTATTTTTAGTAGAGATGAGTTTCATCATATTGGCCAGGCTGGTCTTGAACTCTTGACCTCGTGATCCACCTGCCTCGGCCTCCCAAAGTGCTGGGATAACAGGCATAAGCCACCATGCCCAGCCAACAAAGAAATTTAATCATAGTATGCTACAACGTGCTCTACTTTGTTTACATGTGTCAGATAATGTAAACACACAGTGAGTTATCAAAAAATTATAATATAATTATGTAGGGGGAATTAGGAAGAGAAAACAGAAGAGATGGCTGAAAAAAGTGCTAAATTCTCATTTACCGTAATAGGAAAATCATACATCTAAATTAATCGAAAGAGAATAGTACATGCATATTATTTAACATATGGCAATGTGTAAATGCCTGAAGAAACAAGACTGGGGAGAAGGAGAAAGAATAAAAAAGGAAACTGCTGAATTTCACTAGTCTTTTAAACTGTTGAACTTTAAAAATTATATGTATGTATTTATTAAAACAATTTTTAAGTAACCTTTCTCCAAAAGGATAAGACAAAAGAGAAAGTCTTTACAGTTAAGAATGTGTCGAAAGGCAAATTAACTTCAAGTTCCAAATACAATGGATAATATAGGAAGGGGTTAGAGTCAAGAATAAAGTCTAAAAACTTTTTGATTGATTTAGGCACAGTTTGATAACAGCTGAGTTTAATTACAAGGGTACTTAATTTGTACCTAGGCCTTGCATTATTTTAAACCTCGTTGCTTACATATTATATTTATAATAGAGATTAATAAAAACTTCCTTAATAAAGAGGTATTTTGGGGACAGAAATATACTGGGTGGATCATGTTCTATATACCTACTTTTTAAATTCTCCACACAGGAAGAATGCCTAATCAGTGGGCCCGTGCTTCCATAAACAGACATCACTGTTATTCATCAAGTACAGGCTACCTGAAGAGCAAGTATATTGAGTAGGAAGAATTAATCATCTTCCATAAGACTCAAGACTGTGATAGTCATGTATTCAACCCACTTCTTTATTCTTAGCTCTCTTTTAGAAATGCTAAATGTAAAGGAGTCTGCCCAAATATATCTTTTGGTGGCATGTAACACTATTTAAGCAAAGATGCTGTCACCTTAATGTACGACTAATGTTGAGCAGAAAAATTTCACCCTGTAACACAGGGTTTTTCAGCCTTGGCACTATCAACATTTTGGGTCAGACAGTTCTTTCTTGTGAGGGCCTAATCTGTGCACTGGGGGATGTTTAGCAGCATCACTGTCCTTTAGATGCCAACAATATTCCCCCACCTCCCCAGTTGTGACAATCAAAACTGTCTTCAGACATTGACAAATGTCCCTGGCAAGGAGCAAAGGAAGGAGGGGTGCAAAAATTTTCCCCAATTGAGAACCACTCCTTAACACATCATTTTTTCTGGTACCCAACTGATGCTTAAAATTAGTGAATTCTCTCTTGAAAGAGCTGCCTTATATCTGGAATTCTCCTATTCTGGCTCATCAAAGATTTAGGCTTAGTCTGTATTATTAAGTCTGCAGCAAAGAACCTCTAAACAGTGATTAAAATTTATTATACCACTCTGCATCTGATAACTGAGACATGTTAAGTGAGAAGGTTCTCCCTAAAGTATAATTAGGCTATGTAAATGACTTAAGTATTTTAAAATCTGGAATAAAATTGAAAATGAAAAGAATCCTATCATGACATCCTGACACACTGGTTAGAGATTTCTCCAGGGAGGGGAGTCTTGCTCCCAACATCTTCATAACCTCTACCTCAACTGTGCTTGCCTTAGCTTTTAAGAAACCTGGGGCCAAACTCATAAAGCGATTGAGTTGACCAAAGGCACTGCAGTGAGGATCTCCTGGCCAGAGTGAGGAGGACTGGGTCTGGGACATAAATAGCTGCTTCATCATCAAAGCTGCCTGCCCAAGAGAAGGCTTTCATGAGAACTCAGCTCATTGTGTGAAAATTCAGATGACTGAACTATAATTAGCTCTATTAGTCAACGTTTTAATTCATAGGATTCTGGCTTTGATGTGTTCCTTTCTCACAGAATCAAAGCTAATAATTCTGGAATTATAATTGGGAGCTGAGTGCCAGCTTGAAACACTGGGAGCTCCTCACCTCCTTAGCAAGCCATTCTTCCAAAACTGTAGCTGCCTGGCCATAAATACGTATGAACTTGGCTCAGGCACCGCAGCCTTGCCCTTTAGCTCCTTGCTTCATAGGAAATTTCTGGGAACCTCCTCTCTGGGAGTCAAAATCTAGTATTTAGGTTGTCAATTTTCAGTGTTGACATTAAACTATCATATCTGTGCCTCCAAAGCCTGAGAACATAATAGGTGGTCAATAAATTTTGGGGGGGTGATGTTGTAGACAAATGATGGAGTAGATCATTGGTTAAATGATGTCTTAGTCAATTTTCTGTTGTTATAATGGAATACCACAGACTGTATAATTTATAAAGAAAGAGGTTTATTTTGGTTCATGTTTCTGGAGGCTGGAAAGTACAAGACAGGGTGACTGCATGTGGTCAGCTTCTGATAAGGGCCTCATGCTGCATCATAACATGACAGAGAAGCAGCAGGAAAAGTGGGCACGGGTGAAACTGGCAAAATACAAGGGGCAGCCTCAATTTATAACAACACACTCTCATAGTAACTAGCCCAGTCCTGTGAGAATGAGAACTCACTCACTCCTTCAAGAATTAACCAGTCCTGTGAGAGTGGCATTAATCCCTCTTTACAACCTAATCATCTCTAAGGCCCCACTTCCCAACACTTCCCCATCAGAGACCAAATTTCCAGCACATGAATTCCGGAGGACACACTCAAACCTTAGCATTTTCTTTCTTTCTTTTTTCTTTTTCTTTCTTTTATTTTTTTATTTTTTGAGATGGAGTTTTCCTCTTGTTGCCCAGGCTGGAGTTCAATGGTGCAACCTCGGCTCACCGCAACCTCTGTCTCCTGGGTTCAAGCGATTCTCCTGCCTCAGCCTCCCAAGTAGCTGGGATTACAGGCATGCGCCACCACGCCTGGCTAATTTTGTATTTTTAGTAGAGATGGGGTTTCTCCATGTTGGTCAGGCTGGTCTTGAACTCCCGACCTCAGGTGATCCACCCTCCTTGGCCTCCCAAAGTGCTGGGATCACAGATGTGAGCCACCGCACCCAGCCAGCATTTTCATGTCTAATAATCATCCTCCCTGTTTCAGTAATAAAACC
>CAUYLG010010324.1:0-30091 GCA_963573385.1 Cacajao melanocephalus | reverse complement strand
ATGTGGTGTTTGATTTTCTGTTCTTGTGTCAGTTTGCTGAGAATGATGGTATCTGGGTTCATCCATGTCTCTACAAAGGACACAAACTCTTTGTTTTTTATAGCTGCATAGTATTCATGGTGTATATGTGCCACATTTTCCCTGACCTCTGACATACTTGATTAGACTAAATGGTCACTTATAAGAGAAGAGAAGGACAAGTTTGTGTTTTATATGTGACTAGAAATGAGTCAAATAAAACTGCATTGTGGTAGTTTCCTGCCATGTAGACTGCAAAGATCAGAGAAAGGTGAGTTCAAAGAGAAAAAGCATAGATAAGATATTCAGAGAAACCCAGAAGTGTATCTCCTAAAGCCTTCTCATAAATGGGCTTAGACCCTTCCTGAGGTTCTCTTGCATCCTTACCCTTAGGGTTTGCCTTATCCTACTTGTATTAGGCTAGATGGAGTAGTGTCTTCTTTCTTGCAATTACTGCCATCTATACCCCACTATCAAGAGGCAGCATGGCATACTAGTATCATGACCAGCTATATACCAAAATGCCTAGAATTGAATCCCAGATCCAGTGCTTGGTAGCTGTGGTTGCTGAATAGTGTCCTCTCAAATATAACCAGATCCTAACCACAGGAACCTGTGAATGTTTTCTTACATGGCAAAAATGTAAGGAAATGTAATTCAATGTTATTACATTAAGAATTATGAGATGGGGAGGTTACTCTGGATTATCAAGTGGCCTGAAATATGATTATTATAAGAAGGAAATGGGGAGATTCGACACAGAAGAGGAAGTCAGAGATGTGACAATAGAATCAAGAGGCAAGAGTGATGCAAGGAAGGAGCCAAGGCCTGCAGCAGCCTCCAGAGCTAGAAGAGGCAAGGAGACAAGCTTTCCTCATGAGTCTCCAGAAGGAAACAGCCATGCCAGCATCTTGACTTAAGCCCATAGAAATTGACTGCAGCCTTTTCATGTCCAGAACTGAGGTAATATATTTTTATTGATTTAAGCCACCAAGTTTCTGGTAATTCGTTACAGCAGCAATAGAAAACTAATACAGTAGCTTTGTAATATTAGGCAAGTTTTCTGTTTTAATTTTATCATCTGTAATGTGGAAAAATGCATGCTTCATCAGATGGCTGTGAGAGTCAATGATGTGGTGTGTTGCCATGTGGAAGGCACTAAATAAGCATTGTATTGTTCACTGCTTGGATACAACACAATTTTAGTCATACCTTTAGTCAGCAGCTAAGTCAGGACTTTTACCCAAGTTTTTTTTGACTCCAACTTACTACAAACTAGGTGTAAAACAAAAATTAAAACACAAAACAAAATAAAAAACCTATCAATTAATATATCAAATATGATTTGAGACCACATTTCTTAGGTTCTCCTTATCACTGAAAGAGGAAAATTTGTATTTTTTTGGTCACTCTACATGAACAAAAATCTTTCTTTTCTACTAAAAGAGATGTAGGTATCTCAAAACTCTCTCATTTTTGTTTTAGCTGCTAAATTTGTACATTATTAGTTTTAGCTTCCATATTTTACTTTTTTAAATCCACTAACAGGTAATCTCTCTAAAGACTTTTATTTTTCTCTACTTATATTGTAGAGATCAATCCAACAAACTTTTAGAAAGCACCCTTAGGCTTACAGACAGCAACCCAGTTATTCACGTATCCATTCATCCACCCATCAATTTTCCCACCAGCTATAATTTAGGAGGCAAGTATCTGTGAATAGTCGCTGAATAAGAATATTTTTCTATGCAGCAGATCTCCAGTGCAGATGATAAGTTGTAGTCTCGTCTGTCATGGAGGGCTTGCAGTTGACTTTTGGAGCCATACACCTGATCAGAACTTCAAAGAAATGTGACAAGGACAGTAACTGAGGTTTGACCAGAGAGTGAAATAAAGTGGGGTGGAGTAGTGGCTATATCAGACAGAAAGCAGGCACGGTAAGAAAGAATTCACAGAGGAAATATGGGGCTGAGGTTATAAAGTTTAGGGAGGATAAATTGGAAAGAAAAGAGCCTTAAATAAAAAAAAAACTTCAGAAACATTAAAAAGAAAAGATGATATGGATAGATGATATGGATGGATTAGACATAGTATTTGATAACATATAGTCAAAGAAAATATTTGTCTTCTCTTCTCCCAGACAAGAATGTAGATTGTCATTTGATTGTCTGATGGAAATAATTTAGAAGAACATACTAGGATATGCTATTTATCAGAGTGGACAGCTTTTTGAGATCTGATGTATGCATTCTGACTTTTTTTCTTTCTCTTTCTTTTGTCTGAAACATTACTGACAGTTACTGCACTAGTCCAGCACTCTCGAAGTTGACATATACTGAGTGACAGATCTAAGATAAGAGTAAAATATATTTGAATGTGTCGATAAAAGAAAAATGGGAAAGGGATGAAATTACAGATATATAAAAGTGTATCTTTAAAGCTCTTAGGAGGACAAATTGCTAATCAGGAATTGAACTATATAGAGGCTTGATAAGTTCAAATGCAGAAACCCTTCTGGGATGAAAACTCTTTCTAGTGTACAGTGGTTTAATAAAAAGTCAAATAAAATCCATTTGAAAGTGCTGGTTCCATTTGGTATGAAGGAGAATTTTCAAGAGATTTTCAAATCTCTGAACGAACAGTAATAAACCCAACAGGGCCAAGGTGGGGTGTCCAATTGGACAAGTTGGCATAAAATCTATCTTTGGAAACTCATCATCTACAATAGTACATTCTGTTCCTATTAATTTCTGACAAATGGAAGCTATCCACGAGAAAATTACACTGACATGAATCAAGTCAATCATAGTGTGCATTTACTTATAACCTAAAAATCTAGTATGTACTATCACTTTGCAGTCATTGAAACACACTTATACTCACATGTGAGCACATAAACGTGCACAACACACACATATTTATAAAGCATATGAAATTTCAATTCTTATTCTTTCATCAACCTCCCAACTAATATTAATTTATTCTAATAAAACTAATTTATTCAATTATTTATTTAATTTTTTTAGAAGCCATAGTAACTACCACATATAGTATTTGTTGGGCCTAAATATTGTCCCATTCTCCAGAATCGTTAGACTCTTAGTGTATAGAAATGACAAACTGCTAAGAATTTGCTTCTGCATTCCTGGCCATCGCTGATTGATTTTGCAGCAGGATGCCTGACCCTAGCTAGGCCAGCAAGAGGGTCTCTACTTCGAACTGGGAAAATAGTAGGGGCAGACGCAGCAGAGAAGCTCATTCAAGCATTCAAGTTGCTCAGAATGCCTGTTTCAGACTCCTGGAACCCCAGCCCTTTGATGGCTTACTATGCAGAACAGTCTGCAAATTGCAATTAGCTAAAAAACAGAAATTACAGTTGCCCTCACACTTCTAACGGTAGCAACATGTCCCCACTGAACATGCAGGCACCCAGACTACTTCATAAAGATAATTTAAAAAAAAAAAACAAAAAACAAATTTTTGTTGAAAGCTAACACCATTTTCCTTGCCTGAAAACTGCCTTTTCACATCTTTTACCAGCTTCAGAATTTACTTGCCACATGTTCCATTCTTAAGGCCCTATAATAGAATAAACACCGTGATATCATAAAAACTAGATCTGGTCTTTGTTCTCCGTTTCTGGCAACGTTAAAACCCTTGGAATTTCCTGCTAGGAGTGTATTTTTGTTATTTATAAAGAGCCTCTTTTTAATCACACCTAAGACTATGCTAATGAGGTGACTTAGGGTGAGGCATCATTTTACCTGTCCTCAAATTGACCCTTTGGTCATTACAATATTAAAAACCATGCTCTTGGGTGGAGATTTAAGATCTTAATGAGACATGTGACATATGAACGAGCATGTGCAGTTACTGTGCATGTGCATGCCGAAGACCACTCCGAACATGCTTACAAGGAACACCTCTTCTCACCCCCTTAAGAATAAATATTTAAGATTCCCATAAAGGGAGTCTCCCTAGTGCCAGTCTTGGCTGTCTCATCCTTAAGAGCAGCCAAACCATACCAATATAAGATGGCTAACTTAATCAATAAATGTGTGTGTTGGACTATTCCACCGCAGAGCCACTGTCTCATCTTTCTCTCTCCACAGGCCTCCCTATTCCCTGAGATGCAGCAATTGATATTAGGACAATTAATAACCCTACAATAATTTTGAAGGGTTCATGTGAAAGGAGGAGCCTTTCATCTTTCATGTTAAGTTAAAAGCTAGAAATAATTATGCTTAGTGAGGAAGGTATATTGAAACAGAAGTGAATTCCTGCAATCTCATAATAAAACTTTAAAGAATAAGGAGTTGCTTTATATGGATGAGCAAAGAAAGTGGCTTCTTGAGATGGAATCTATTCTTGGTGAGGTTGCTGTCACCATTGTTGAAATGACAATAAACTACAATATTACATAACTTAGCTGGTAAAGCCACAGTTGAGCTGGAGAGGATTGACTCTGATTTTAAAAGTTCTATCACAGGTAAAATGCTATCAAACAACATTGCATTCTACAGAGAAATCTTCAGTAAAATGAGTCAATTGATGTGGCAAATTTTATTGTCTTATTTTTAAACATTGCCATAGTCACCTCAACCTTCAGCAACCACAATCTTGATGGGTCAGCTACCGTCAACAGTGAGGCAAGACCCTCCACCAGCAAAATGAGTATGACTCACTGAAGGCTCAGGTGATTGTTAGTATTTTGAGAAATATTTTTAAATTAAGATATATCTACTGTTTTTTTTTAACATAAAGCTATTACACATTTAATAGACTACAGTTTAGTATAAACATAACTTGCATATGTACTAAGAAAACAAATTTATATGACTCTACTTATTGCAATATTCACTTTATTACAATGGTCTGTAACAAGACTATCTTATCTCCAAGATATATCTATATCTATATATCTGTGTGTGTGTATATATGACATACATTTTTATTATACAAATATATGATATTTTCTCAGTTTTTATACATTTTATCTTTGCCAAATATTATTTTGTTATTATTTTAGAGTGGACCAAATTTGCTTCTACCTATTACTTTGCCTGATTTTCTCCATATCCTCCTCCATCTTCACCCACATGCATTAGGCAATAATTAAGATTATTTTGGCTGTACTTCATAGATAAGAAATTAGAGCTTGGAAAATACAATTGATGGTCTAAATTACATAATTGAAAGGACTGGGGTCTGAACTTGCATTTGGAAATTCTTTTCTTCAAGCATGGTCTATCCTCTCAGATAATCTATTTTCTCCTAGATCACCTGTTCTCTGTATTCATAATCTATTAGGGGAATACGACTTGAACAGAGTGACTGTTAATGACATAATGAACATGTACATTAAGGGAGGTTTGGAAGAGACTCTTTTCTTGCTAGAGAGAGTACAGATCCAGAGCCAGGATACTGGACTAGTTAAGGGTCACTGGTGTGAAGTCAGATGGACTAGGATAAAATCTTGACTCCTCTGTCAACTAGCTACATGAGCATATTTATTATTTCCTTTAAATCTTAGTCTCCTTATCAAGAAAATCATAATAATAGATATAACTCACAGGACTGCTGCAATAATTAAATCATATCATGGATGTGAAGCATTTATGACACTGCTGGGTACAAGAGTTTCTACTATCTCTTAGCCACAATTGTTACATTTTGATTATACCGGAATTAATGTGGAAAACCTGACCAGGTAATAGCTTTTGAATTCAGCTTGATGGCAAATAGAATTTGTATATATATATAATAACGGTAAATCTGCCATTTACTAAGTGTTAATTAAGTGTGAACATGTTAATACACTATCATATTTAATCCCCACAACAATTATTTGATCAACTTACAACATTAAGTATGTTATTTTTCCATTTTAAAGGTTGGAAATTTGAAGTACAGAGAGATTAAATAATTTTTCTAAGGAAAAGAAAATTATTCAATTTAACTGGAGGGTAAATGTATTAAAATGTTATTGATTCTTCCAATAATACATACATCTTAACTAGAGATCTCAGGAAATATAAGGTATTAATCCAAAGAAATATGTTTTTAAGTATGGAATTTATGACTCCTAAAAGATTGTGAGGAAGAAATATGAAGGTGGATATGAGGAATATGGCTGAAATGTTTATTCATTCATTCATTCACATGTTACTGACCTTCCTATTATGTGCAACATTTCATAGGTTTTCCTATGATTTAGAGTATTAAGACTTACTGTCTTTTTCCCCTAACCTATTTATTTTTAAATAATTTCATATGTAAGGACATGTTACAAAAATAGTACAATAAGCACCCATATGTTTTTCATGTAGATTAATGTATTAACATTTTACCACATTTGTTTTTTTCTCTCTCCCTCTGTCTCTGTGTGTGTACATACATGCCTACAGATGTATATAGATACATTTCTTTTTTGGCTGAACCATTTTAGAGTTAGTTACACACTCTACCTCTAAATACTTCAGCATATATTTTTTTAGAACAAGAAGGAACTACATAACCACAATAAAATAATTGCATTTAGGAAATTAATCATCAATGAAATTTTGTTATCTAATGTACTTTCAATATTCAAATTTATCCAGCTGTTTCAGTAATATTGCTTAAAGATTTATCCTAGTCTTAGATCTAATCAAGAAGTACACTGCATTTAGTCATCATGTCTCTTTAATTCAGAAAAGTCAACCGAGTTTTTTTTTTTTTTTTTAACTCTTAAGACATTGATAGTTGTGATTAGTCCTGGTGATTTATTTTGCAGAATATCCCACAATTTGACTTGCATGCTTTCTCATTGTTTTTTTTATTTTATTTTATTCTTGAACATTATGTAAGTGATATTGTGTCCTCAGTGCAACACATTTAGAAGCCAAGAAGCTCATGGCATCAATTTGTTTAATCTCTTTATCTGTAAGAGAGAGATTGGGCTTTTTCTTCTTTTTTTTTTGGCAGAGTCTTGCTCTATCACCCAGGCTACAGTGCAGTGCTGCAATCATAGCTCACTGCAAGCTTGAATTCCTATGCTCAAGTGATCCCCCTGCTTCAGCCTCCCAAGCTGCTGGGACTTGTAATTCGTGCACCACACCTGGCTAATGTCTTTTTAATTTTTTTTTTAAAATTTTTAGTCAAAACGAAGTATCAGTATGTTGCCCAGACTGGTCTTGAACTTCTGTGCTTAAGTGATCCTCCTGCCTTGGCCTCCCAAAGTATGAGATTACAGGCGTGAGCCACCGTGTCTGGCTGAGATTGGAATTCTGAAGAATCAAATTTTGCCCCAATTTGCAGTGCCGCGTGTGCTTGGAACAAACATGTTGTAGCCCTACATTAGAAATCAGAAGGTAGCTATGATGATGATTCTATTCTTCAATATGTAACTGAAATTATGTTCATTCAATCATTCATGAATGGATGGCTCTTTTATGAAACAGTTCCTGCTTATGATGGTGAAAAATTACTTTTTATAAATTAATTATTTTTACATATAAGGCTGGTGTTTATATAGGAAGTCTGACTTTTTACTGAATTATACTATTCCCAAAGTATGTTCGTTATATAAAACATATTAAGAAATATTTTTATCGTGTCTGCATTAATGATATGTTTTATTGAAAACTATGTGTATTAAACCCTCATTTGTGGGATTTCCACTCATGCATTTCAGTAGGGAGTATTATTAACACTAATTACCACAATTGACAATTACTACTATTTTTTTTTAAGTTAACAGCATGCCATGCTTTCTACTGCTTTATCTTCTACTTATTATTACTTCCAATTTTTAGATAAAAAAAACTGGAGGCTTAAGAATGTGAACCTTTACAAACTTGCCTCGGAATCATGACCCTGAAAAGAAACCTGAACACAGAAGTCTTAAATGGATCCCATATGAACACCCTTTTCTGCCCTTCAGTTGTATCATATGAGACCCTCTTTTGAGTCCCCACTGCATGTGGGCCATTGTGCCAGGGCCAATTCCAGCCCAGTCTACCCAATCAATGGCCATGCTCCTGTTTTCCTTGATAGCAAACCTTGATTTTGTTTTGGCAGTAGTTCTGACCAGGAACATGCAGGCAAAAGGGTTCTGATGACCTACTGGCAAAGATTTTCCACTGATAAGATAAGCATGTGAGACGATGGTCCCCTTCAGTCTTCCTTACTTGGTTCTGTTTTGTATGCTCTTGGAGAATGTCATATTCGGAGCTGAGCAGCTCTCATGTCATCTGTTAATAGAGATCTTTGAGGACAAAAGCCAACATGCTGAGGATGGTGGGGGAAATGAATGTGAATATTTGAAGTGTCTGTGTGGGATGCTGTGATATGCTGTCCAGATCTCACTGCAGGAATGAAAGATAATTACTCCTACTGTTCAAACTGTTGCTGCCCTCAAGTGTTGATCCCTTCAGGGACTGTATCAGCAGCACAGAGTTTCCCTTCCTAAGATTCTAAATCCCATAACTGATGGGCTCAGGATCTCTAAGATGTCAGACTTTTCTTCCTAACGGAAGAGAGCTCTGAAAGGTCATCCAGTCTCCAAAACTCCTCATTGAAGGTCAGCTGAGACTTAACATGGGCTTTTATAACAACTGGAGTTCTTCCTGTGCTAATGCTGCCTTTTTTCTTTTCCTTCCACAGTGCTGATCCCCAAAGTACTCTGTAGTAAACCTTTCCCAGGCTAAAATCAATTTTAGAGTCTGATTCTTGAGGAACCTAACCTGCACCAGTCCTTGATGGCTATTTTGGGTTGCTGAATCACTTATAGCTAAATATTTTGTTAAGCTACCAATACACATATCTTAAGGTTTAAACAATATTTGACACTGATCACAATATTTTGTACATAGTTGATTATCCCTCCTTTCTGGCTAAGCTGTGAGGTCATCAAAACTGTTCACTATGGCATTAGTCTGTTTTCACGCTGCTGATAAAGACCTACCCAAGACTGGGTAATTTATAAAGAAAAGAGGTTTAATGAACTCACAGTTCCATGTGGCTGAGGAGACCTCACATCTTAGTGAAAGGTAAAAGGCATGTCTTGCATGGCAGAAGCCAAGAGAGAATGAGAGCCAAGCAAAAGGAGTTTCCCCTGATAAAACTGTCAGATATTGCGAGACTTATTCACTACCATGAGAACAGTATGGGGAGATGGCCTCCATGACTCAAGTATCTCCCACCAGGTCCCTCCCACAACACATGGGAATTATGGGAGCTACAATTCAAGATGAGATTTGGGTGAAGACACAGACAAATCACATCAATGATGCTTTCCTCATCACTGTGTCTCCCTCTAGGTTTACAACAGTAAATGAAAGCTAATAGGCACTCAATAAATGTGTGTTACATGAATGAGTAAAACCTATACTTATTTAAATAACTCATATTCATGCCACATCCTGGTGCACTGAACTATTTTTGCAGAGCTAAATTTTGTACATGGTGCTTTTCTAAATCACATATTTCAGAAAATGCACTAAGCAAACTGAAAAGGATCACATGCCATATCTAATTTTTTTCGGACATTGTGGTCAGTCTCAAATTGAGTATTTAGATCTTTAAAACCCATTCTATTGGTGGTACAAGACAATATATCTCAAAACATTGGGTCCTGATGAAAGGTAAACCTACACCCAACTTTACTCTCTAGAACCTAGTTCCCTCAGAACAAAGTTCATAAATTATTTTTTCCTTACACAGCTACAGAGGTAAAACACAACAAAATACACTTACGACAAAATAAGCAAAAAGTTCCAGGTTCAAATCCTACTGCTGCTACTTACTAGAACTTAATCTTGGGCATAAAGTTCTTTCATTTATTCAATGGGAAAAATCAAGCGTTCTAAGAATGCTTCTTAGTTCCTTTTAAAGCTGTGATTCAGGCATTTATTCCCAAGATTTTGTGTGCTTATCTTTTGTTTATGATACCATGTGCTGAATTTGTTCTATAGTATTTTACCAGGGAATCACGTTTTCTCTCTTTATTCTTACATTCTCCTGTTAGTTCATAAGAATTGCTTATTTGCCTGGCCCATTCAGAAACTAAGAGCTAGGTTAACACTCAGTTCTTAAAATATGTTCCTTTGGCTGAGTGTGGTGGTTCACGCCTGTAATCCCAGCACTTTGGGAGGCTGAGGCGGGTGGATCACGAGGTCAGGAGATTGATACCATCCTGGCCAACATGGTGAAACTCCGTTTCTACTAAAAATACAAAAAAAAAAATTAGCTGGGCGTGGTGGCACACACCTGTAGTCCCAACTACTCAGGAGGCTGAGGCAGGAGAATTGCTTGAACCCAGGAGGCGGAGACTGCAATGAGCCGAGATCACACCGTTGCAGTACAGCCTGGGTAACAGTGCAAGACTCCGTCTCAAAAAAAAATGTTCTTTCTCTTTCATAGATATTATTTTCCACTTCTCTTATATTAGCTACACTTTATAACTATGTTTTACTGCAAACAAAGTCTTCTAGGAAGTAAACAGGTATTTATGTAGGTAAAATTCAATGTATGCAATACTAAAAAGAGCTCTACCATTTATTGATTATCTTCTCTGAGCTAAGTGCTTTAGATACTTCCAAATCTTTAATCTTCAAAGAAACCTGACAAGGTAAATAATTTGGCATCTTCCAGATGAAGAAGTTTACCTTTGGGACAACTGAATAACATGACCAAGACAACTTAGTTAAGTGAGTAGTGTATTCAGGATTTGAAGTCAATAAAACCCCATGAACGCCAAAGTTGTATTCTTTCCTATATATCAGAGGGCAAAGAGGTAGCTAGGCAAACAGCAGCTTCCAAGGGCTTAGATTACTGTTTGCAGTTACTTGCCAAGAGGTAAGGTAGAGACAATTATTTTTATGAAAACCAAGGCTTACATGGAGCTTAATTAATACAATGTTACCTTTTAGAAATTATTTGTCAAAAGCCTAATTCAAGAATAAGTACCAATGTTTTTCTGGATTCATATTTTTATTTTTTAAGAAATTATTCATCCCAGTGAACTTCTTAAGTAACTATTAGTAAATAAGCATTACTTGATAAGCTTAGAAAAAAGTTAGAATGATTCAACATTTAAAAACTTGGCTAGTTTTATTCTTTCTATGGTATCAGAACTTGGGAGGAGATCCAGAAATACATAATTTAATTTTCTCCAATTTATTAATCAAATAACATATTAGCTACATGGAGGGTGTTTTAAAATAAATAAAATAATCTACTTGGTCATTGCTATAACACAACAGCTGTTTTCATTTGTTTTTCTTGTGTTTCCTTTAAGCCTCTCTCAATATGAGGTTGTGAAATCTTTACATTTGAGGTATTTATTAAGAATAGCATGCTGATGGGAACAAAAGATCTTAATAAATATGATTTGATGAAAAGACACCAAAGTTCAGCTTTTGCTCCAGAGAATACAATGTAGCCAGCTTTATTTGATAAAGAATCATTTACACAGACTGTGGCCTCTAGTTAGAGCTCATAACAGCAGAAAGAAATATTGAATATGAAGAAAGAGACATATTTCCCAATGGGATATTAAATAAATGACAGGCTGAGAGATCAGGGAGAAGAGAGGCTTGAAAGGGAAAGATGAAGAACAGTTTCTAGCATGTAGAGAGATAATATCACCATGGCTTTTTATTTTCTTAGAATATCTTTTCAACCAAAAAGAGACATTCTGTTCATTGAATAAAGGAGTAAATAAATAAAATCAGCTTTTTTTTTTTCCTACACAGCTGCAGTGGTAAAACAAAATGTACTTACAAAAAAAAAAAATGATAAAGAGGAAGTCCCAGGTCCAAATCCCACTAAGCAGAGTCAGCAGTCAGCAGGCTGCTGCAGCTACCTAGGTGAAGGCAGACAACTGGTATGGACTAGGGTGATAGCAGGAGAGATGAAGAGAAGCTTGAGAAATGGAACTTACTTGAGATTAGAAAGTTTGTGCTTGGAAAATCAACAAATTATCTCTCTGGATTGAAGCTACATGGAAAACAAAATCAAAACCTGAGACCACGTCCAAGTTTACCATGAATGATTACTTTGATAAGATCTGAAATATTTGTGACCTGAACATCATTTCCTGAAGGCAAATTTCATGAGCCAAGAGACAATCAAGAAGGTGGCTTTGTGGGCGCAGAATTTGAATAGGGATGCTAGATGACTCGGATGCTGACTAGCCCTTGGGAACATAGCTAGATTCAGCATTCTCACAGTAAGAATGGTCTTGCCAGCAAAGTCAGAAATACTTGAAGTCCAGTGGCCATACACTGGTGCCTCTTCCTGCAGAAATCACTTCACCTTTGAGATGGGCAAGACTGCTGCCTGGACACTGAGATTCTTCCTCCTCAGTCCTTGCTCTGACCACCCTTGCTCTGTTCGCTTCTAAAATGTTTCTTTCTTTTTTTTTTTTTTTTTTTTTTTTTGCTACATTCCTGGGGCTAGCCACCTTCTGTTTTTTTATAGTTCATTTATTATTATATACTTGTCTAGTGGGGACTAAAATTTGCCCATTATTGCCAAGGTATATAAAATAATGTAGCTATTATTTGTTTTCTACAAATGATCAAAATATTCTCACAAGCCTTTCTTCCAAGAGGTAGAGGAGGTCAAAAGGTGAGATTAACAATTGCCACTAATTTCTTCAAGTTATTTTGGGTTATTTATCTTATCTTCCTCTTTGGAGAGACTGTTTCTTTGTTTGAACTATTACATCAAAATATCTTAGATGAGGTAATCAATAAACAACAGAAAGGTATTGTTCACAGTTATAGAAGGCTGGGAAGTCTAAAATCAAGGTGCAAACAGATAGGGTGTGTGGTGAGGACATAATCCTCATAAACGGTGGCTTCTTACTGTGACCTCACATGATGGAATAAAGGGACAAGTGTCCTCAAGCCTTTTCTTTTCTTTTTTAGACAGCGTCTTGCTCTGTTGCCAGGCTGGAGTGCAGTGGTGTGGTCTCGGCTCACTGCAACTTTCGCCTCTGGGGTTCAAGTGATTCTCTTGCCTCAGCCTCCCAAGTAGCTGGGACTACTCGCACGTGTCTCCACACCCAGGTAATTTTTGTATTTTTAGTAGAGACGGGGTTTCACCATGTTGGCCAGGATGGTCTCTATCTCTTGACCTCATGATCTGCCTGCCTGACCTTCCCAAAGTGCTAAGATTACAGGCGTGAGCCACCGCACCCGACCGAGCCTCTTATAATGGCACAAATCCCATTCATGAGGACTCTGTTCTCATGACCTAATCAACTCCCGAAGGCCAAACTTCTTATTGCATTGAAGATTACATTCAACATACATATTTTGGGAAGACACAAATAGTCAGACCATAGCAGACTGCATGATCAAATTCAAGACTGAAATAGTCTAATGGTGGTGTTTCTGTCCTCTAAAGTGTCTCCTTTTCTCTTCCTTCTACCAAATATGCATTTTTCTTTTTTGGAGTCAGAGTCTTCTACTGTCACTTAGGCTAGAGTGCAGTGGCATGATCTTGGCTCCCTGTAACCTCCACCTCCTGGGTTCAAGCAATTCTCCTGCCTCAGCCTCATGAGGAGCTGGGATTACAAGAGCCTGCCACCATGCCCAGCTAATTTTTTTTTTGTATTTTTAGGGGAGACGGGGTTTTGCTGTTTTTGCCAAGCTGGTCTCAAACTCCTGACCTCGTGATCTGCTTGCCTAGGCCTCCCAAAGTGCTGGGATTACAGGCACGAGCCACCACGCCTGGCCTAAAATATGACATCTTCGTGAAGAAGGAAGTTCATGTAACCTCATGTCAGCAAGAAAAGGAGTCTAAGTGGTGTCCTGTGTTCTTACTAGTTTCTAGCAAGTATGGTTGGCTTGGTCTCTGTGCACATATTTTTAATTTACAATTTTTAAAAAATGTATATTTGGGTGTTTCATTTTGGTGCTCCCTACCTCGGATCAAGTGTGGACACCTGGGTCTTCTGCATTTTATTTAGATTCATCTTTCAATGCATCTCTCCTTGCTGATCTTCACCTCCTAGGTCATTCCAATGAAGCAGGAAATATGAACAGCAACCTGCATCTTTTTCTATTTTTCTAGCCTCTCTGGGGCGTCTCTGCTATCTTCTCACCCCAGCCTCTTCTCTGGATTGGGCTGTTTGAGGGAGTCAGGTAGTATTCTTAACTTAACTGAATCCCTTTCACATCGTTCTTCTTTTGGCATTACACCTAGAACTGAAAGGTCTCTCAACTCCTCTTTCCTCCTAGCTTCTATTTCTCCTCCCTTGTAGCCTCAGTCCTTTGGCTTTTTTTTTTTTTTTTTTTTTTAATGGCAGAAGGTGTTTGTGGAAAGCTTACTGATAAAATGCATAAAGGGATACTCTTTAGATACTATCACCTTTAATCGGACCAGTGGAGGAGCTAAGACAGTACCTATTGTTTCTCTCTTCTCCGATCTTTTATGTGTGTGTGGTTGATCTTAGGGATTTACTCCCAGGAGGCAATCTCCCTTTTCTCAAAATTCTTAGGGATACAGACAGTCTCTAAGGATATATTAAAAACAAAACAAAAAACAGAGCACTACATATATATGAAGGAGAGAAAGAGATAATTAATATTTTAGAAGACTTGATATGCTAGACACGGCTAGAAGATTCACACACATTCTCAAAATCAATACTCACATGAAGTAAATGCAGTCCCTCCATTAGAAATCTAAAAATGGAGACTGCCAAAATCTCAGGTTAATATAGTTATGTGTTTACTGGTGTCCCACAAGTACTCCAAACCCAAAATGTCTGCTTATCTCTGTACAGAGGCTCCTCATTCCTCATCTCCCATTGTAGTGAATGTCACTAACATTCAAACAAACTCTAGGGTCAGAAAGTTTGTCATCATGCTTTACCACTTTCTTTAAGCCATTCTCTTAACTAAGCAAATACAAAAATTTTAAATTTCTGCCACCTTAAAATATTCTTCTTTTTTGTCCTATTTTCTCCATCTACTATGTGACTGGCTTGACACAAACATTTATCATTGCTCACTTCCACGATGTAATAGAATCCTCATTGGCCTGTTCTATTTCATACTCCTATATTATTTCTAAAACATAGATTTGGTCATGTCATATGATATGGTTTTAATCTGTATCTTCACCCAATTCTCATGTCAAAATTTAATCCCTAGTGTTGGAGGTGGGGTCCGGTGGGAGGTATTTGGGTCGTAGGGCAGAGTTCTCATGAATGGTTTAGTACCATCCCTCTTGGTACTGTATGTAGTGAGTGAGTTCTTATGAGATCTGGTTGTTTAAAAGGTGTAGCACCTCCACCCTTGCTGTCTTGGTCCTACTCCTGCCATGTAATATGCTTGCTCCCTTTGCCTTCTGCCATGAGTAAAAGTTCCCTGAGGCCTTTCCCAAAGCAGAGGCTGCCATGCTTCTTGTACAGCCTGCAGAACCATGAGCCAATTAAACCTCTCTTTTCTTTATAAATTTCCCAGTCTCAAGTATTTCTTTATAGCAATGAGAGAATGAACTAATATATCATGTCTTCACTTAAAATTCTTTAGTGACTCTCTGTTTCTTCCTTAAGAAACTCCAGCCTCCTTAGCATGGTCGGAAAAGCTCCTTGATTTGCCTATCTGCAGTCTTATTTCCATATATCCTGGTATTTCACACTTCTATGCCTTTACTCTGCTCTGTTCTTGTCTTTAAACACATTTTACTTATTTACTTGCCTCTGTCAGTTTATTTACTTGTCAAAATTAACCCAAGAGTAAAGATTTTCTGATGCTCCAAGTGAGATCAACCCAATTCCCTTTGTGCTTCTACAGAATCATATACCATAGGGTGCTTTCTTCCTTCTGTGTCTCTAGTTATCCAGCGATATTAGTGTTTGTATATCTTATGCCCAGAAAACTCTCTGCCTCTTAGTAAGCACCTAATAAGTATTCAAAGCCATATTGAAAGAGAAATAAAGAGAAAAATGAAAAGGAAATATTACAGATCATAAAGAAGAAATAAAAAAAAGCTGGCCAGGATCAGCTCAGAGCTAAGAGAGACTCCCCATTGTAGGGAAAGGTAAAAGAGAGACCCACAATACTCCACATTCAAACTACAGATGTCTGTAATAATAACTGCAGGAGAGCCCCTTGGCCCTCATAGTCCCTGAGCCTAGTACAGGGATCTGCCTGGAGTCCACATGACTACATTGTCCCAGAGAGGAAATTCATGCTGGGTCTCACCCACTCCCAGGTCACGATATGCTCTAGCAAAGTGCTATTTTGAGAGCTGAGCCAACACCACCCTACATCTTTTCCTGCATCCCAATAACCTGAATTTCCAAATCCCTGGGGTCCTACCAACATCCCTCATATCTACTCACAAGCCTTGCAGCATTGAGACATCAGCTTCACTCAGTGGATCAGCTATGTCCCTAGTACCTGAGCCCAGAAAGCACCTTATAACTTGGGAAACAGGTAACCAGCACATCATGGAGGCTACTTCTGGGACACAGGGAGCCGAAATATGTGCTCCATAAAGCCTGAGAGCCACTCACCCAAGGCCTCTGCCATCAACAGTGACTCAGTCTCCTCTAGCACTGGGATTGCCACACACCTGTTTGTTCTGCCTAGGGAACCAAAACTTGGCTCCATTTAGGCTGTTAATGCCACTGCAGGTGCTAGCACACACTGCCCAGGAACACAAAGAGACCAGTCAGCCCAGGTACTGCTGCTGCCATTGCTAATGCCTGTGTATGTCATCTGGAGGCGTGAGGACCTTCCCAGGATGTCACCACCAGTAATCTCACATGCTACCATGGGACTCAGAACATTCTCACAAGGATCTGCTCCAGCTGGTGCCCATACATGGCACTCAGGGGCCTAAGACCTGGCCTTCCTGGCAACCTCATTTGCAGAAAAGCATCAACATAGCCTTCACAAGTAACTGCAGCCAAAGTCACTGAGGAACTCACACATACCATTGAGATTAATTACAGCATAAGAAATCATAAGGAGACTCTGTGATACCCACAGAAACAAAGCCAAAGTTCTTTAATCAACTGACACTATAGATTCATCTACAGAAAAAAGTCTTTATTTATAAAAGCTACTCCATTAAACTGGAAGAAGCAACTGTTACATAAGATGTGCATATGTCAGTGTAAGAACACAAGAAACGAAAAAGCAAGAAAACATAGCATCTGCAAAGGAACACAATGATTCTCCAATACAAGACTCTAAAGAAAAGAAAATTTATAACATGCCTGAAAAGAAATTCAAAATAATGATCTTAGGGAAACAATAAGATATAAGAGACAATACTAAGAAATCAAGAAAACAATTCATGAGCTGAATAAGAATTTAACAAAGAAACAGCTACTAAAAAATGAACAGATCATGGCTGGGCACAGTGGCTCATGACTGTATTCCCAGCACTTTGGGAGGCTGAGGCAAGTGGATCAGTTGAGGTCAGCATTTAAGACAAGCCTGGCCAACAAAGCAAAACCCTATCTTTTTTAAAAATACAAAACTTAGCCAGGCAGGGTGGTGCACACCTGTAATCCCAGCTACTTGGGAGGCTCAGGCATCAGAATCACTTGAACCTGGGAGGGGGAGGTGGAGGTGGCAGAGACCCAAAATTGTGACACTGCACTCCAGCCTTGGCAACAGAGTGAGACTCTGTCTCAAAAAAAGAAAAAAAAGAAAAAGAGAGAGAGAAAGAAAAAAAGAACAGAACAAAACATAAATCTCAGAAGAGGAAAATTTAATAAATGATAAAAATATAATCCAGAGCTTCAACAATAGACTAAAGTAGAAGAAAGAACTTCTGCACTTGAAGATAGATCTTTCTTAACAACCCAGTCATACAAAGAGAGAGAGAGAGAGAGAGAGAGAGAGAGAAAGAAAGAAAGAAAGAAAGAAAGAAAGAAAGAAAGAAAAAAAAGAATGAAAAACTCTTTGTGACATATGGGATGCCATCAAATGAAGAATTATTTAAATTTGGCATTCCAGAAGGAGAATAGAAAAAGACTTAGAAAACATATTTAATAAAATAATAGCTGAAAACTCTCCAAGTCTTGGAAGAAATGTAATCTTTCAGATACATAAAACTTAAAGTCTCCAAATAGATTCCACCTCAAAAAAAAAATCCTCTCTGAGGTACATTAGAGTCAAACCATCAAAAGCTAAAGTGAGAATTCTACAAACAGCAAAAAATAAGTGTCAAGTCACATATGTTTTCACTATTAGACTTACAGCAGATTTCTCAGCAGAAACATACAAGTCCAGGAGAGAATGAGATGATATATTTATAGTACCAAAAGAAAGACAGAGAGAGAGAAAAAACTGTCAGTGAGAAACACTAGACCTAGCAAAACTACTCCTCAGAAATGAAGGAGAAATAGTATTTTCCAGGCAAGCAAAAACGAAGGAAATTCATCACCACTGGACTGGTCCAGCATGAAATTAATAAGGGAGTTCTGCATCTGGAAGCCAAAGGACAATACCTATCATCATGCAAACACACAAAAGTACAAAATTCACTGGTAGAGCAGGTACACAAAAGAGCCAAAGAAAAATAATAGAATGTTATCACTACAGAAAATGAACAAATCTCAAAGATTTAAAAAGAATAAAACAGGAAGAAGGGAACAAAGGCTATACAAAACAATCCAAAATCAATTAACAAATAATAGCAGCAAGTTTTCATCTATCTATAACAATCAAAATGTAAATGGTTTAAATTCCCAAATTAAAAGATAAAGACTGGCTGAATGGAATAAACAAACGTAGACCCAAATACATGCTACTCAAAAGAAACTCAGTTCACCTGTAATGACACAGATAGAGCAAAAGTGAAAGGCTGGAAAAAGATATTTTGTGCAAATGAAAACAAAAAGTATATAGGAATGGCAATACTTATGTCAGATAAAATAGACTTTCAGCCAAATAATAATTAAAAGAGAAAAAAACATAATTATGTAATGATAGAGGTATCAGTTCACCAACAGGATATAATGATTGTATAAGTACTTAACACCAGAATATCTATGTATACAAAGTTAATATTAGAAATAGAGAGTGATGGATTCTGACATAATAATAGTTATGACTTCAACACCTACATTTCAGCATTGGATAGATCATGTAGACAAAATGAGCAAAGCAACACTGGAGTTAAACTGCACTCTAGACCAAAAGGACCTAACAGACATTTACAGAACATTCCATTCAAAGCTGCAGAATACACATTCTTCTCAATTGCATATAAAACATTCTCTAGAATAGACCATATGTTAGAGTACAAAACAAGTATTAATACATTTTTAAAAATCTAAATCATATCAAGTATTCATTCTGACTACAATAAAGTAAACCTAGAAATCAATAACAGAAGTAATTTTGGAAACTGCAAACACATAAAAGTTGAACAATATACTCCTGAATAACCAATAGGTCAATATAACATTTAAAATAAAAATTAAGAAATTTCTAGTGACAAATAAAAATGGAAACATAACATGCCAAACCCTATGGGATATAGCAAAACCAGTATCGAGAGGAAAGTTTAAAGCAATAAATGCTTACATCATCAAGGTAGAAAGATTTTTAAATAAAGAACCTAACAATGCATACCACATGGAACTAGAAAAGCAAAAACAAACCAACCTAAACTGTAAAAAATAAAAATCAGATTATAACTAATCAAAATAGACACAAAATAAAAATGATCAGTGAAATGAAAATCTGTAATCTTAAAAGAATAAGCAAAATTGATAAATGGTTATGTGGACTAAGAAAAATGAGAGAAAACTCAAAGAAAAACATTGGAAAGGAAAAAGGAGGCATTACAACGGTTAGCACAGAAATACAAGGGATAATTAGAAACTATTTTGAACAACTATATGTCAACAATGAGAAAGCTTAGAATAAATTGATAAATTCCTAGACACAAATAACCTTCTGATATTGAACTTTGAAGAAATAGAAAACCTGAACAGACTAGTAACAAATAACAAGTCTGAATCAGCACTTAAAATTTTCCCAATGAAGAAAAGCTCAGAATCAGATGACTTAACTGATAATTTCTCTGGAACTTTCAATAAGAACATGAATTCTTCTCAAACTATTTTTAAAAACTGAAGAGAAGGGATGTGTTAACCCATTCTACAAGTCCAGCATTACTTTTATATCAAAACCAGACAGAGACATGAAACAAAACAAAACAAAACAAAATAAAACAAAAACAGGCCAATATCACTGAAGAACAAAGATGCAAAAGTCCTCAAAAAATATTAGCAAACTGAATTTAACAGCACATCAAAAAGATAATACATCATGATCAAGTGGGATTTATCGCAAGAATAATCAACATATGCAAATCAGTAAATGATATATTACATCAACACAATGAAGGTGAAAAACTACAAGTTCATCTCAATAAATGCAAAAGAAAGTGCACTGGGTAAAATTCAACATTCATTCATTTAAAAAACCTTCCAGTAAATTTTGTATATAAGAAACATACCTTAACACAATAAAAGCCATATATGAAAACACACAGCTAGTATAATACTGAATGGGAAAATGCTGAAAGCCTTTCCTCTACGAACTAGAACAAGACAAGTATGTCTACTTTTACCACTCTTATTCAACAGAACACTGGAAGTCTTAGCCAGAGTAATTAGGCAAGATAAAGAAATATAGAACACTGAAATTGGAAAAGAGGAAGCCAAATTTTCCCTTTCTTTAAATGACATGCCTTTATATAGAGAAAACCCTAATGGCTTCTTCAAAAACACTTAAATTGATAAACGAATTAAGTGAATTTTCAGGATACAAAATTGACATACAAAAATTAGTAACATTTCCATACACCAATAATGACTAGCTGAAAAAGAAATCAAGAAAGCAATTCCATTTTACAATAGCTACAACAAATTTAAAATATCTAGAAATAAATTTAACCAAGGGGGTAAAAAATACCTACAATGAAATTACGAAACACTGGTCAAAGAAACTGAAGAAACACAAAAAGTGGAAAGACTTCTCATGCTCATGTATTGGAAGAATTAATATTGCTGAAATGATTAGATGATGTAAGATGATCTACAGATTTAACACAATTTCTATAGAAATACCAATGGCATTCTTTACATAAACAAAAAAAGAACAATTTTGAAATATTCATGGAACCACAGAAGATCTCAAATAGTTAAAACAATCCTAATTAAAGAAAGAAAAGTTGGAGGCATCACACTATCTGACTTTAAAATTACTACAAACAGCCAGGTGTGGTGGCTTACACCTGTAATCCCAGCACTTTGGGAGGCTGAGGCAGGTGAATCACCTGAGGTAAGGAATTCAAGACTAGCCTGGCCAACGTGGTGAAACCCATCAAGGTAATTGAGGTAAGAAATGATTCAAATAAAATTACAAAAATTAAATATCGCTCTGATTATATATGTAAAACAGTTACATACATTTATTATAATAATGCATTGTATTTATTGATCCATCTATAATTTATGAGGCACTGGACAACCTAATCATTAGTTCATTCAGTCACTTATTCTGTTATTTCAACCCACATTATTGAACTCCTATTATGTGCAAAGCTGTGGCCAAAGGTGGGGATTTCTCCATGCATAAGACATATTCTGTCCTAGAGCAGAGGCTAGAAAAACTATGATTTCATGAGCAGATACTAGATGCTCTGCACTGTGCTAAGAATTTTATACATAGAATTTCATATAAAAATCATAATAACCCTGTTAGGCAAGGATTATTGTAATGTTCTCAGAGCTAGTGTATTATTCAGTTTTCACACTGATTAGATATTAAGACTGGGTAATTCATAAAGAAAAAGAGGTTTAATGGACTCACAGTTCCACATGGCTTGGGAGGCCTCACGATCATGGTAGAAGGCAAAGGAGAAGCAAAGTCACATCTTACATGGTGGCAGGCATGAGAGTGTGTGCAGGGAAACTGCCCTTTATAAAGCCATCAGATCTCATGAGACTTATTCATTATCACAAGAACAGCATGGGAAAAACCTGCCCCCATGATTCCATTACCTCCCACTGGGTCTCTCTTATGACACATGGGGATTATGGGAGCTACAATTCAAGATGAGATTTGGATGGAGACACAGCCAAGCCATATCAGATGGGAAAATGAAAAATTAAAGAGCTAAAGTAGGTTGCATAATTAACTTAGAGTTGGTTAGTGGCATAGCCAGACTGGAAATCCAGGTCTCTCCAACTGTAAGTCTTTAAGCCAAACCATGGGGTAAACATCTGAAGATTCTATTAAGTTGCAAATTATGATTCAGTTTATCTGATATAGGACCTAAGATTCTGCTTTTCTAGTGAGTTACCACATGAAAACTATGCTTGTGATCTATGAATCAAACTTTAAGCAGAAAGACCTACATATTCAACTCTCCCTTCCAAAGAAGAACCTAAATTTTACTCACTTCTCCCATCTCCCTCACTACAGCCCATGTGACTCAGTGGAGTCTGTGACCTTGTGTCAAGCTCCAGCCTGAATCTTGATCTATTACTCTAATATTTTACTTAATTGTAATTAATTTAATTTAAATAGCACTGTGGTTAATTTAAATAGCCACAGTGCTATTTATATTAAATTAATTACAATTAAGTAAAACAAACTTTTATATTCTCAGTTGCTCCTGTAACTGTAAAGTGTATAATAGCCACATCTGGCCAGTGGCCACTACATTGGCCAGTGTACAATACAGCATTTCCTTTTGGCAGAAAATTCTATTATACAGCACGGAAAGTTTAGAATAAACAGAGTAATTTGACTCCCATAACTCTCTTTTTAAGAGCATGACAGTCCCTTAGCAACTACTATCATCCAACACATGCATAGTTTAAACAAGGAGATGTGTATCTCCACTTGCTGTTGGCAGCCTCTGTGGCCTTCAGGGAGAAGCAGGACTTTTGGAGGGCAAAACAAAACCCCTGGTGGGCTTGCACTAGAAGCCCACATAGCTTCAGTGGTTATGAGCTCTGACAACAGTTAGTTTACTTATATTGCTAGACAGATCCACTGTAGTAAACAGGCAAAATGAAGCTATATGGCAAATACTAGAATAAACATCTAATTCTTTAGTGTATCGAAACTGACATACATTCACAAGCATCAAGAACTATCAGAAAATTATGGCCTAAGTCAAAGAACACAACAAAGTTCCTGTGACAGGCCCTGAAGAGATGGATATGTATGACTGGTTACACAAGGAATTCAAAATAGCTGTGTTAAGGAAGCTCAGTGAACTTCACAAAAACACCAAGAAAGAATTTTTAAAATTATTAGAAAAATCTAAGAGAGAGACTAAAATGATAATAAGGAAATCAAACAAATTCTAAAGCTGAAAAATATACTGAATGAAGTGAAAAATGCAATAGAGAACATGAACACCAGACTTGATCAGGCAGAAGAAAGAATTGATGAACTTGAATACAGGCTATTTGAAAATTCAATCATAAGAAAAAAGAATCATAAGGACTAAAGAAAGTGTATCAGACAAATAGGATAGTATCAAAAGAGCAAATTTTGGGGTTATTGGAGTTCAACAGGAAATAGAGATGAAAATAAGTAGAATATTCATTAAAAGAAACAATGAGATAAAACTTTTCAATCTTAGAAAAAGATGTAAATATTCAGGTACAGGAAAACTAAAGGTCATAAATCAGATTCAACCCAAATAAGCCTACTCCAAGACATGTTATAACCAAATTCTCAAAGGCCAGACACAAAGAATAGCTTCTCAAAGCAGCAAAAGAAGCAAATGACAGATTTTAAAAAATTCCAAAATGGCTGATGACAGGCTTCTCAGAAGAAATCCTGCAGGCCAAGAGGCAGTGAAATGGTATATCAAGAGTGCTGAAGAGGAAAAAAAAAAAAAAAGCTGCCAGCAAAAATACTGTACCCAGCAAAGGTTTTTTTCTGAAATGAAGAAAGAATAAGGACTTTCCCAAACAAACAAAATCTGAGGAAATTCATCGCCACCAGATCTTTGTTACAATAAATGCTAGAGAGAATCCTTCAAACTGAAAGAAAAGGATGCTAACATGTAATAAGAAAACATCTGAAGTTACAAAACTCACTAGCGAAAGTAAATATACAGACAAATTCAGAATGCTTTAATACTGTAATCCTAGTATGTAAACCACTTATATTTTTAGTATAAGACTAAAAGACAAAAATTGTCCAAAATAATAATAAATACAGTAATTTGTTAAGATATAAGCAATATGAGATGTAAAATTTTGTATCAATAATTCAAAATATGGAGAGAGAATAGAGTTAAGGAGAACAAGTTTTTTTTTTTAATTGAAATTAAAGTTCAATTGTCATCATTCTAATATAACTTGAAAAATTCTAAGATTTTTTTATACGCTTCATGGTAACCACAAATAAAAAAATTGATATACTAAAAATAATAATAGATATACTAAGAATAAAAATCAAAGACTCAAACATACTACAAAATAAAATTATTTAATCATTAAAGTATACAGTAAGAGAGCAAGAAAGAAAGGGTCTAGAAAACAATTAGAAAACTGGTAATGAAATAGCAGTAGTAAGCCATTACTTATTAATAATTACATTGAATGTAAATAGATTAAATTCTCTAAATACAAAACACAGAGTGGCTAAATGGGTAATGCAAAAAGAGGTAACTATATTTTGCCTACAAGAGACTCACTTAACCTGTTAGGGCACACACAAAGTGAAGGGTGAAAAAAGATATTTTACGCAAATGGAAACAAAACAAGAGCAGGAGTAGCAATACTTTTATCAGATAAAATAGACTTTAAGCCAAAAACTAAAAAGATGTAAAAAAGCCCATTATATAATGATAAAGTTCTCAATACAACAGGAGAATATAACAACTGTAAATATATATGCACCTAATGTGGGAACAATCAAATATAGAAAGTGAATATTAATAGACCTACAAGAAGATACAAACTTTAATATAGTAATAGTGGGAACTCTCCACTTTCAGCAGTGAATAGACTACCCAGATGGAAAATCAAAGCAACACTGGACTTAAACTGCAATCTAGATCAAATGAATCTAATAAACATTTACAGAAAATTCTATCCAAAGCTAAAGACTATATGTTCTTCTGAATTGCATATAAAATGCTCTCAAGAATAAACCATCTGTTAGGGCACAAAACAAGCTTTAACAAATTTTTAAAAATCAAAATCATATCAAGTATCCTTTCTGACTGCAATAAAATAAAACTAGAAATTAATAACAAGAGTAATTTTGGAAACTACACACACACATGGAAAATCAAACAATATGCTTTTGAATGACCAACAGGTCAATAAAGAAATGTAAAATAAAGTTTAAAAATTTTTTTGAGATAATTAAAAATGAAAGTACATTTTGAAACCTATGGAATACATCAAAAGCTGTGCTGAGAGGAAAGTTTATGGTAATAAATACTGACATCAAGAAAGTAAAATGATTTCAAATAATCTAATAGTGAACCTCCAGGAAGCAGAAAAGCAAGAATCAAACCCAAAATCAATAGCAGAAAAAAATAAAGAAAAATATGAAATAGAAACTAAAAAAGATCGATACATAAGAAAATCAATGAGTTGGATTTTTGAAAAGATAAAATTAACAAAACTTTAACAAGACTAAGAAAAAGAGAAGATCTAAATAAATAAATCAGAAATAAAAAAGGAGTCATTATAAATTGATAATACAAAAATACAAAGGTTCATCATTACGAACAACTATATGCCAAATTGAAAAATATTTTAAAAAGTAATAATCAATTTCTACACATGACTGAACAAGAGAGAATCATGTAGAAACAGAAGACCTAAAGAGACCAATAATGAGTAATGAGATTGAATCATTAATAAAAAAGGCTCTCATCAAAGAAATTTAATGATTTTATTTGCTAATTCTATTAAACATTTAAAGAAGAACAAATACCAATTATTCTCAAACTATTCCAGAAAATTGAAGAGAAGGCAATTATTCCAAACTCAATCTATAAGGCCAGCATTACCCTGTGATATGGTTTGGCTGTGTCCCCACCCAAATCTCATCTTGAATTGTAGTTCTCATAAACCCCATGTATTGTGGGAGGGAACAGGTGAGAGATAATTGAATCATGGGAGCAGGTTTTTTCCTGTGCTATTCTAGTGATAGTAAGTAAGTCCCACAAGATCTGATGATTTTATAGAGAGAAGTTTTCCTGCACACCCTCTCTTGCCTGCCACCATGTAAGAAGTGCCTTTGCTCCTCCTTCACCATCCACCATGATTGTGAGGTCTCCCCAGCCATGTGAAACTGTGAGTCCATTAATCCTTTCTTTCCGTAGAAATTACCTAGTCTTGGGTATATCTTCAGAGCGGTATGAGAATGTACTAATACTCCCTGAAATCAAAAGCAAACAAGAATGCAATAAAAAGCAAACAAAAAATAAAAAAAACCACCGGCCAATATTCTTAATGAAGATACACGCAAAAATTCTCAACAAAATATTCACACATCAAATTTAGCAGCACATTAAAAAGATCATCCACCACGATCAAATGGGGTTTACCCCAGCGATAAAAGATTGGTTCAACATATGCAAATCAATGTATGTCATACATGATATTAACACAGTCAAGAACAAAAATCTTATGTTTATTTCATTATACACAGAAAAATGTTTTAAAAAATTCAACAACCCATGCTAAAAACTCTCAGCAAATGAGGTATGACAGGAATGTACCTCAACACATTAAATGCTATATACCACAAACAAAGCTAACATCACATAAGTAAGGGCAAATAAAAAGCATTTCTTATAAGATCTGGAAGAAGGTAAGGAAGCCCACTTTCATCATTTCTATTCAACATAGTTTTGGAAGTACAAGTCAGAGCAATTTGTCAGGAGAAAGAAATAAAGGTGATCCAAGTATGAAAGGAGGAAGTCAGAATATTCCTGTTTTCAGATGACATAATCTTATACCTAGAAAACACTAAAGACTCCACCAAAAACTACTAGAAGTAATAAACAAATTTAGTAAAGTTGCAAAATACAGAATTAACATACAAAACTATTCCTATATACTGACAGTGAACTACCTTAGAAAGAAATTAAGAAGACAATTCCATTTGCAAGAGTTATCAAAAATTTCTTAGAAACAAATTTAACCAAAGAAGTGAAAAATTTCTAAGATAAAATTATGAAACATTGCTAAAATAAAGAAGCTACAAATAAATAGAAAAATATCTCATGGTAATGAATTGGGATAAATAATATTGTCAAAGTATATATATAACAAAAAGCAATCTTCACATTTAATAAAATCTTCATGAAAATATCAATGATATTATTCATATGAGTAGAAAAAAATCCTAAAATTTTATGGAATCACAAAAGATCCTAAATAACCAAAGTAATAATCTTGAGAAATAACAGTAAAGCTGGAGGCATCATACTGCTTGATTTCAAAACATACTACAAAGCTATAATAACCAAGACAACATGCTATTGGCATGAAAACAGACACATGGACAAATGGAACAGAAGAGAGTACACAGAAATAAATTTACACATTTACAGTAAACAGATTTTCTACTAAGGTGCCAACAATATGCGTTGGGAAAAGGACAGCCTCTTTAGTAAATGATGCTGGGATAACTGGATATCAACATGCAGAAAAATAAAACTAGACCTCTATCACTATATACAAAAATCAAATCAAAATTAATTAAAAATTTGAATGTAAGACCTGAAACTATAAAATGACTAGAAGAAAACAGGACAAATGTTTCATGACATTTGTTGGGGAAATGCTTTTTTTCAAAATAAGACCTCAAAAGCATGGGTAATGACAACAACAATAACCAAATGGGAATTCATCAAACTAAAAAGCTTTTGCAAAAGAAAGAAAACAATCAACAGAGTGAAGATACAGTCTATAGAGTGGAAGAAAATATTTACAAACTGACAAGGGGTTTATATGTAGAATACATAAAGAACTCAAAAATTTCAACATAGTTTAAAAATCTGATTTAAAAAATGGGCAAAAGATCTAAACAGGCATTTCTCAAATGAAGACATACAAATGGCCAAAAAGTACATGGAAAAACGTTCAACAATACTAATCATCAGAGAAGTGTAAATCAAAACCAGGATGATATTAGCTGATGCCAATAAGGATAAAAAACAAATGCTGGTGTGGATGTGGAGGACACGGAATTTGTACACTATTGTTGAGAATGTAAATTAGTACAGTCATTATAGACAACAGTATGGAGCTTTCTCAAGAAGCCAAAAATAGAAGTACCATATGGTCAAACAAACCCAATACTGCGTATTCAAAGGAAATAAAATCAATCCGTCAAAGATATCTACACTTCCTTGTTTTTGTAGCACTATTCACAAAAGCCAAAGTATGGAATGAACCAAAATATCCATCAAAGAATAAATAGATATTTAAAATATTGTATATGGCCAGACACGGTTGCTCACACCTGTAATTACAGCACTTTGGGAGTCCGAGGCAGGCAGATCATGAGGTCAAGAGTTTGAGACCAGTCTGAACAACATGATGAAATCCTGTCTCTGCTAAAAATACAAAAATTAGCCATGCATAGTTGCATGCACCTGTAATCCCACCTACTTAGGAGGCTGAAGCAGGAGAATTGCCTGAACCTGTGAGGCAGAGGTTTCAGGGAGCAAAGATCATCCACTGCACTGCAGCCTGGGTGACAGAGTGAGACTCTGTCTCAAAAAAAAAAAATTGTTGTATACATACACAAGTTAATACTACTTAGCTATATAAAATTATGAAACTCTGTCATTTGCTACAATCCAGATGAGCCTAGAGGACATTATGTTGAGTGAAATAAGCCAAGCATGGCTAAGGAGACTGCAAGGTTTGGAATTTGCAGACACACAGCAAAGCAGCTGTGGCCAGACTGCTTCTTTATATTCCTCCACTGGGCAGAGTATCTCTGCAGGAAATCCATGAGCTCCAGCCAGGGGCTTACGGACAAACTCTCATCTCCCTGTGACAGAGCACCTGGCTTGGGGTAGGGGCAGCTGGGGTCACAGCCTCAACAAAGTTAATCTTTCCTGCCTGCCAGCTCTGAAGACAGCAGCTGATCCTGACAAGGGGGTTTCTCCCAGCACAGTGTACCAGCTCTGCTAAGGGAGAGACTGCCTCCTCAGTCTCTGACCCCCATGCCTCCTGACTGGGAGAGATCTCCCAACAAGGGTTGATAGACACCTCATACAGGAGAGCTCTGGCTGGCATCTGGCAGGTGCCCCTCTGGGATGAAGCTTCCAGAGGAATAAGCAGGCAGCAATCCTTGCTGTTTTGCAGCTTCCACTGGTGACACTCAGGCAAACAGGGTCTGGAGTGGATCTCCAGCAATCTGTAGCAGACCTGAAGAAGAGGGGCCTATTAGAAGAAAAACTAACAAACAGAAAGCAACAATAACAACAAAAGGCACCCTCCCCCCAACAAAAACCCAACCCACAGGTCATCAGCCTCAAAGATCAAAGGTAGATAAATCCACAAAGATGAGCAAAAACCAGCATAAAAACGCTGAAAATTCCAAGTCAGAATGTTTCTTCTTCTCCAAATGATAACAACACCTCTCTAGCAAGGGCACAACACTGAACGGAGAATGAGAGTGATGAATTGACAGAAGTAGAAGGTGGGTAATAACAAACTCCTGTGAGGTAAGGGAGCATGTTCTAACCTAGTGCAAAGAAGCTAAAAGCCTGGATAAAAGGTTACAGGGACTGCTAACTAAAATAACCAGTTTAGAGAGGAATATAAATGACCTGAAGGAGCTGAAAAATACAGCAGGAAAACTTTGTGCAGCATCAGAAGTATCAATAGTTAAGTTGATCAAACAGAAATAAGGCTATCAGAGTCTAAACACCACCTTGCTGAAATAAGGCACACAGACAAGATTAGAGAAAAAAGAATGAAAAGGAATGAACAAATCCTCCAAGGAACGTAGGACTATGTGAAAAGACTGAACCTATGATTGACTGGAGTACCTGAAAGAGACAGGAAGAATGAAACCAC
>CAUYLG010010323.1:0-15272 GCA_963573385.1 Cacajao melanocephalus | reverse complement strand
CTTATTCCTTCCTGTCTCTATAGTTAAGCACAATTATTGGCATAAAAGAGGTTTTTAATACCCATTTTTAGACTGCATTCTAGCCTGGGCAATAGAACAAGAATCTCGTTCTCTCTCCCTCTTTCTCTTCCTCTTTCTTTCGCTCTTACATTCTTTTTTTTTCTTTCTTTCACTCTTTCTTTCTTTTCTCTCTCTTTCTTTCTTTCAAAAAAAAATTTCTCTCCATCAAGAGTTTGTCTTAACACTTTCTTATTGGTGTTTTTGAAATACAGAAGTTTTACATTTTGATTCATTCAGATTTACTAATTTTTTCTTTTATTGTGCATCTGGTGTCATATCTAAGAAATCTTAATCCAATGTCACAAAAACTGAATCATATTTTCTTCTAATCTCTTTCTAGTTTGTGTGTAAGAATCTGTCCATGTTACCTAAGTTGTAGGCAAACACTTGTTCATAGTATTTCCTTGAAATCCTTTTAATTTCTGTAAGATTGGAACTGGTGTCTCCTCTTTTAATTCTGATTTTAGTTATTTGTGTTTTCTCTCTCTCTGTTGATTTTTTCAGAGAACTGACGTTTGATTTTTTTTTTTACTCCATCTTTTTCTTTCTGTTCTCTATTTCATTGGTTTCCACTCTAATATTTATTAATTTCCCTTCTTCTCACTTTGGGTTTAATTTGTTCTGTCGTTTCTTTTTGTAGTTACTTACAATGGAAGCTTACACACTGATTTGAGTTTTTCTAATCTAAACATTTACAGATATAAATTTCCCTTGAAACATAGCTTTAGTTATATCCCATAAATTTTGGTATGTGGTGTTTGCATTTTCATTCATCTCAGAGTATCTTTTGAGTTTCTTCTTTGACCCATTGCTTATGTAGAAGTGTGTTGTTTAATTTCTACGTATTCGTAGATTTCCCAAATTTCCTTTGTTAATTTCTAATTTCATTCCCTTGTGGTGAGAGAAGAAACTTTGTGGATATCAGTCCTTTTGCATTTCTCAAGACTTGTTTTATGGTCCAGCATATGATCGATCCTGGAGACTGTTCCGTGTCCACTTGAGGAGAACATGTCTTCAGCTCTTGCTAGGTGGAGTGTTCTAAACACATCAGTTACGTCTAGCTGGTGTCTAGTGATGTCAAGTCATCTGTATCTACTGATTTTCTTTCTAATTATTGTATCCATTATTGAGAGTGGGGTAGGATTTTGGTATCCCATTATTGGTTTTTTTGGATTTTTTGTCACCCAGGATGGAGTGCAGGGGTGTGATCACAGCTCACTGCGGTCCCCACCTCCCAAAGCTCAGGTCACCTCAGCCTCCTGAGTAGCTGCAGCTACAGGCAAGCAGCATCATGCCTGGCTAATTTTTCTATTTTTTGTAGAGACAGGGTTTTGCCTTGTTACGCAGACTGGTCACGAACTCCTATGCTCAAGCGATCACTCACCTCCACCTCCCAAAGTGCTGGGATTACAGGCATGAGTCACCGTGCCCAGCCCAACCATTATTGTTGAGTTGACTATTTCTCCCTTCATCTGCGAGTTTTGTTTTCACATATGTTGGGACTAGTAGTCAGGTGTGTATATATGTGTACTTGTTGTATTTTCCTAATATATTAACTTTATATCATTGCAGAATGTTTCTCTTTATCTTTAGTAAGATTTTTCATCTTAAAAAATCTGGCTGGGCACAGTGGCTCACACCTGTAATTAGCCGGGCATGGTGACACACACCTGTAATCCCAGCTATTCAGGAGGCTGAGGCATGAGAAGTGCTTGAACCCGGGAGATGAGGTTACAGTGAGCCGAGATCACACCACTGCATTCCAGCCTGGGAAACAGAGCAATCTGTCTCAAAAAAAAAAAAAGTATTTGGTCTGATATTAGTATTGATCCTCAAGCTCCCTTACAGTTATTGTTTGCATAGCAAATCTACTGTCTTTTTGTTTTGACCTATTTGTATCTTTGCTTCTAAAGTATGTTTCTCATAGACAGCTTATAGTCAAAGCTTTTAAAAAATCCAGTCTAATGATCTCTGCCTTTTGATCGCCATGTTCAGTCTGTTCACATTCAGTCTTACTATTGCTGTGGTTGTATTTCCTTCTACCAGCTCACAGTTTGTTTTCTATGTTTCGTGCCATTTTGTTCTTCTGTTCATCCTTTACTGCCTTCTTTTGTATTAAATATTTTCTAGTATGCCATTTAGATTCCTGTTTTCTTTATAAGCGTATATTTTAAAGTTATTTTCTGTTTGCTTCAGGGATTACAATATGCATTTTAATTTATCATAATCTACTTCAGATTAATACTAATTTTAGTAAAATACAGAAACTTTAATATAACTCCATCCCGCCCTGCCTTGTTTGCGGTCTGTGGTGTTATTGTCGTATATATTCATCTATAAATGTTATAACTTCAACAATACTGTGTCATAATTATTGTGTCCCACAATCTTATTTCTTTTAAATTCAGTAAGACAAGGAGAAAAATGCTTTTCAAGTCTTTTATATTACACTGTGTATTTACCAACAACTTTACTCTTGATTTCTTCCCATGTATTCAAGTTATTGTCTGGTGACCTTTCCTTGCTCCAGTATATGTAACAGCTTCATTTCCTCCTTGCTCCTTTGTGTTATTATTGTCATATATATTATATATATTTACACTATGAGCTCATCAACTAAGTCAACTTAGCAGGGAGGTCACAAGATTCAAAGTCAATGAACAAATAAGGCCAGGTGTGGTGGTGGTTCATGCCTGTAATCCCAGCTACCCAGGAGTCTGAGGTGAGAGGATGGCTGGAGCCCAGGAGGCAGAGATTGCAGTAAACTCCACTCTGGGTTACAGAGCAAGACCCTGATAAAGCAAAGCAGAGCAGAGCAGAGCAGAGCAAAGCAAAGAAAAAAGACCATAAAAAAACCAAAACTGCAAAATAGTGCTGACAAAAATTAAAGAAGACACAAATAAATGGAGAGATATACTATGCTCATGGATTGGAAGACTTATACTGCTAAACTGTCACTTCTCCCCAGATAAATCTGTGGAGTCTACATAACCTAACTTGAAACTCCAGAAGAAATTTTTGTAAAGTTGACAGACAGCTGATTCTAAAATTTATATAGAAATGCAAAGGTCTCAGAATAGTTGAGACAATTTGAAAAAGAGAAACAGAGTTGGAAGACTTACCTTCCAAGCTGGATTTCAAGGTAGATTACACAGCTACAGTACTCAGAATAGACTGATATTAGAATAGACAGATAGATGAATGGAATAGAATGCAGAGTTTAGAAATAGACCCACACAGATATAGTCAATTGATTTTTTAAATAGTTGCTTTTTGATAATGGTGCTAAGATAATGTGATGGAGAAAGGAAAATATTTTCAATTCAAATGGCTGAAATGACTGGATATGCATTGGAGGAAAAAAGGGGACTTTAGCCTTTCACACCATATACAAAAATTATGAAATTCTGAAGAAAATAAGAAAATATTCATAAACTTGTGGCAGGCAAAAATTTAATGGATGAGACAAAAAAAGCTCAAACCATAAAAATGGTTTCATTTTCATAAGGATAAATTAGAGTTTATCAAAATTAACACTTCCCTTCAAAAGAAAAAATTAAGGAAAAATGAATAAACAAGCCACAGACTGAGAGAAAATACTTGTTTTTTAAGAAGTATTTGGTTTTTAATTTTTATGGGTTCATAGTAGGTGTATATATTTATGGGGTCCATGAGATATTTTGGTTCAGGCATACAATGGAAAATTCACATCATGGAGAACTGGTATCCTCCCCTTGAGCAATTATCCTTTGCATTACAAACAATCCAATTATATTCTTTTAGTTATTTTATTTTTTTGAGATGGAGTCTTGCTCTGTCACCCAGGCTGGAGTGCAATGGTGTCATCTGAACTCACTGCAACCTCCATCTCCCAGGTTCAAGTGATTCTCCTGTCTCAGCCTCCCGAGTAGCTGGGATTACAGGCCCCTACCACCACACGTGGCTAGTTTTTGTATTTTTAATAGAGATGAAGTTTCACCATGTTGGCCACGCTGGTCTTAAATTCCTGACCTCAGGTGATCCACCTGCCTCAGCCTCCCAAAGTGCTGGGATTATAGGCTCAAGTCACTGTGCCTGGCCTCTCTTTTAGTTATTTTCAAGTGTATAATTAAATTATTAGTGACAATAGTCTCCCTGTTATGCTATCAAATACTAGGTCTTATTCATTCTATTATTTTGTACCCATTAACCATCCTACATACCCTCCCGCCCCTGCCATGGCCCTTCCCAGTCTCTGCTAACCGTCCTCCTATTCTCTATCTCCATGAGCTAATTGTTTTGATGTTTCAATACTACACATAAGTGAGAACATGTGGTATCTTTTTGTGCCTGGAGAGAAAATGTTTGTAATATTTGTATTTAGCAAAGGACCTGTATCCAAAATATAGAAGTAAATTCTACTGCTCAATAATAAAAGAGAAACAACTCAATTTAAAAGGAGACCCAGTGTCTACAAACAGTAGAATAATTAGCCAGGTATGTTGGTGTATGTCTGTAGTCCCAGCTAATCAGGAGACTGAGGGGGAAAGATGGCCTAAGCACAGGAGTTCGAGGTTGGAGTGAGCTGTGATCATGCCACTGCACTCCAGCCTGGGTGACAGAGTAAGAACCCATCTCTAAAATAAAATAAAAACGAATGTCTGGGTGAGGTGGCTCATGCCTGTAATCCCAGCATGTTGAGAGGCTGAGGCAGGTGGATGGCTTGAGCCCAGGAATTCAAGACCAGCTTGGGCAACATGGTGAAACCCCCTCTCTATCAAAACCCCCCAAAATTAGCTAGGTGTGGTGGTGCACGCCTGTAGTCCCAGCTACTCAAAAGGCTGAGGTGGGAGGTTCACGTGAGCCCAGGAAGTGGAGGCTCCAGTGAGCTGGGATCCTGCCACCTCAAGCCAGCCTGGGCAACTGGAGCGGGACTGTGTCCACTAAAATAAATATAAGTAAATAAATAAATAATAAAATGGGCTGAGTATGGTGGCTCATGCCTGTAATCCCAGCACTTTGGAAGGCTGAGACAGGTGAATCACAAGGCCAGGAGATCAAGACCATCCTGGCCAACATGGTGAAACCCCAACTCTAGTAAAAATGGAAAAATTAGCTGGACATGGTGGCATGTGCCTGTAATGCCAGTTACTCAGGAGGCTGAGGCAGGAGAATCGATTGAACCAGGGAGTCAGAGGTTGCAGTGAGGCAACATCTCGCCACTGCACTCCAGCCCAGCGACAGAGTAAGACTCCATCTCAAAAAATAAATAAATAAAATAAAATATAAAATGAGCAAAAGATTTGGACAGGCTTCATAAGAAGCAAACAAATGGCCAATAAATACATGAAAAGATACTTGTCCTTCTTAGTCATTGGTCACAATTAGATACCACTGCTCATCCCCTAGGAGGCTAAAGCGTAGAGTGACCACCAGGTGTTTGCAGGAATGTGGAGCACCCGTGGTTCTCTTGCATTGCTGGTGGGAATGGAGAATTCAGTAACCACTTTGGGAAGAAGTTAAACACATACTTACCATATGATTCATCTTTTCTGCTCCTTGGTATTTACTCAAGGAAAATGAAAACAAAGGTCCACAAATCCCTGCACATGAGTGTTTATAGAAGCTTTGTTGCTAGGGGCCCCAAACCGTAAAAACCAAAACGTCTGTCAATAGGAGACAGGATAAACTAATTGTGGCGTATTAACAATGGCATTTCTCGGCAATCAAAAAGAAGGAACAATTGGTACTCGGGACAATGTAGGTGAATCTTCAAAACGTCATGCTGTGTGATGCAGCCAGACATAAAAGAGCATGTGGCAGGCGATTCCGTTTATGGGAAACGGCAGGGAACCAGATCCGGGGTCAGGAGGGACCTTATTGGGGTGATGAAAATGTTGTCTATCTTGTTTGGGGGGGTGATTATATGTGTGCATACATTGTTCAAAACTCATCAAAACCGCATACCTAAAGTGGGTACATTTTATTGGATGTCAGTTATCCCTCAAATGAAGTTGATTTTCAGAGTTTTTAAAAATGGAATCATTTTTTCCAAATTGAAGGACAATTATTTTCATCTAGATTTCCCTACAGCCAAACAATCTACTGACTACAAACGCGGAAAAAATAATTTAAGACATGTAAAGTTCAAATTTTGCCTCCCACGTTTCTGTTCCAGGAAGCTATTCGAGATAAATTGTTCTATGCTCACAGGATTTAGAAAGGTGGAGGTAAATACAGACAAGCATTATGGGATAAGAAGCAACAGAACAACTAGTTGAAAGGGACTGATTTCAGGGGAAGGAATAGGAACCGGGCCGGGAGACAGAAGCCTTCCAGGCTTGACCTCGTGAAAACAGTAGTCCCCTCTTACCTGCGGGGGATACGTTCTGAGATCCCCAGCGGATGTCTGAAACTATAGGTAGTACCAAACCCTATACAGACTATGTCTTCCCCTGTGCACACATAGCTATGATAGAGTTTAATTTATAAATTAGGCACAGGATGGAACTAACAACCATCATAATAATACAGAACAATTATAACAATATATTGTCCAAGGAAGGCGGATCACTTGAGGTCAGGAGTTTGAGACCAGCCTGGCCAACATGGTGAAATCCCATCTCTACTAAAAATACAAGAAATTAGCCGGGCATGGTAGTGGGCACCTGTAAATCCAGTTACTCTGGAGACTGAGGGAGGAGAATCGCTTGAAGCCGGGAGGTGGAGGCTGCAGTGAGCCGAGGTCGCCCCATTGCACTCCCAGCCTGGGCAACAAGAGCAAACTCTGTCTCAAAAACAATAACAACAACAGCAATATACTGCAAGAAAGGCTATGTGAAGATGTGAGTGTGGTCTCTTTCAAAAAATCTCTCTCTCTCTTAGTTTGTAGGTTGTTTTTTCTTTTAAGAGACAGGGTCTTGCTCTGTCACCCAGGCTGGAGTGCAGTGGTGCATTCATGATCCTTCCACCTCAGCCTCCTGGGACCATAGGGGTGCGCCACTATGCTCAGCCTATTTTTTTTTTCTTTGATAGAAGTGAGTTCTGTGTTGCCCAGGCTGGTCTAGAACTCCTTGCTTCAAGCAGTTCTCCTGCCTTAGCCTCCGAAGTGCTGGGATCACAGGCATGAGCCCCCAGACCTGTCCTCAAAATATTTTCCTGCACTGTACTCACCTATTCTTGGCCTTTGGTTGACCATGGGTCACTGAAACTCCAGCAAGTGAAGACGTGGATAAGGGGAAGTACTGCATGTGACTTTAACATACATAAAAATTGCCTTAAAAGAAACACCACCGATTGTTTCCAGGGCACGGGCCTCTGAGAGGGCAGGGAGACACCGGGGGAGGTTGGTAGCTCCTCTCCGGGGCAGGAACTGGTCTGGCCTCCTGGCTCAGCCTGGCCCTGAGGCTGCCCTGGCCTCACCCAGTGGGTTCAACAGTGACCTCGAGCTGCTCATTTTAGTGTGGTTCCCTTCAGTCTCCCTCGGGAAGTGGGTGCTGAGTGGAAGGAGGTCATTGGGAAGCCGGGGTGATGCTCAGAGTCAGAGTCTGTGGGCGCAGTCGGGCTGATGAGCTGGGAGGAGCAGACCGCCTCCCTGTTCTCTGAGCGGGAGGAGGACTGGGTCTGGACAGGGTTTACAGATGCTCAGGTGGGGCTCAGAGCGTCCCCTGTGGGGCAGAGGGACCATCTTGGCAGACAAAGGCCCCTCACAGGGTCTGGTGCCTGAATCACAAGACAGGACACGTAAAGTGGGGCAGGTGAGAGAAGGAGGGTGAGTGATCTGATTTTTCCACACCTGTTTTGCAGGAAAACCAAAATGCCACGCACCTCTACCTATGATCCTTTTCCTAACAATGCTTGTCTTGGTCTTGTTTGGGTAAGACACATTTGCCCATCGGGGCTGGCCCGGTTTGGGGAGAAGTGGCCACAGCAGCCAGTCAGACCCATGGGAACCCACTCAGCCCCCCAAGCATCACAGTAGCCATCAGGGTCCTAAGGACAGTTGTTGCCCACGTCCGGCTGTGGGGGAAGTGTGTTTACTTGCTCCCTTATTTAAGCCTCACTGGGGAATGGGCTCCTCACCCTCCCATTTAACATTTTCCTAAGTGGGGAGTCTGGGGCTGGGAGAGCAAGCCCCTTGCCCACAGTTGCGTGGCTGGGGTGGGGAAGGCAAGTCTGGGTCCCGAGCCGTTAGCCGCTTCCAGACACAGCGGGTCCCAGAACCGCAGAGTGGGGCATCTGTGGACATGGCCTGGAAATGCTCCCTGAGGTGGCCCCGGGGGCTGCACTGACCCAGGCATGGGGGCGGGTGGGCTTCTGGAGCTGCCGCAGGTGCCCATGCATGAGCAATATTCCCAGGGATCCCCTCCTGCCAGCTCCTGCTGTGGTATGTGGTGAGGCGCCTGGGCTTTGCTGAAATGTTTCCTGCCTGCCTGGAGGCCTTGCAGCTCACTGGGCTCCTGTGCTCATGGTACTGGCCCCAGCATGTGCTGTTCGGAGGAAGGGACCGACAGGCAGTCCTGGTTCTTTGTCCTGAGCCTTGGCACACTTCCTTCCTGCAGTTACGGGGTCCTAAGCCCCAGAAGCCTAATGCCAGGAAGCCTGGAACTGGAGGCCTGGTGAGTGAGGGGAAGGGCAGGCAGACAGTCTATGCTGGCTGGGGTGCTGGCTGTGGGCTAGGGTCCCGCGCTGGGAACTCCCCCTGCCCCTCCTGGGCACACACATGGGTGGACCTGGGCCCCCTCTCGATCCTCTGCCCAGCGTAGACGTAGCCAGCTGTGTGGCCTTGAAGAGTCACCTGACACGTCTGCCTCCACATTTCTGGAGTCAGCCTTGACCTCCTTCTGACCTCCAGTCCCCGACTCCAGGCTTACCCAGAGTTCCCACACATGGTCTCTGCTCCCTGCCCACACCCGTCCTCCTGAGTCGCCTTCCACCTGCCATCCTCAACTCTCCCTTTGCCCTCAGCCCTACCCTGGGTTCCCAAGTTCCGCCAGCCCTGCGCTTCAGCAGCTCACACCCCTACCTGCCTCTCTGCCTTCGCAGCCCTGCTCCATCGGTCCGGTGGGGCTGCCTCATCTCTGAAATAGCCTCAGACTTGTCTCCCCTTCCCCATCAGCCCTGTCCCCCGTGTCCTCACAGTAGCTGGAGTGATCTTTCCAGAACAGAAGGTAGGAGGCTCTCCATGGTCTGATCCTGCCTGCCTGACCTCCCCAGCCTCATGTCTACCACCTCTGCCCTCGCCCTCTGTGCTTCAGAGTGGCCTGTCACTTGTCCACCTGCCATGCGGTCCTGACTCTGGGCCTGTGCCTGTGCTGTGCCCCCTGCTGCGACCACTCTTGTCTCTCCCCTGCTGTGTCTGCTAATTCTCGCTCGTGTCAGTGACCCATGGCTGCAGAACACAGCACCTCATCGATGGAAAACGGTCACAGTCATTGATCACATCTGTCCCTGGGCTTCCTGGGGTGCACTGGGCTCACCTGGCTGGTTCATTTCGGGGCCTCAGGCAGTTGTGGGCAGACGATGGGTGGCTGGGGTCATCGCAAGGACTTCCCTGCGTCTCTGGCAGGTGATGCTGCCTCTCAGCTGAGACACCTACCCAGGGCCTCTCTCCGGGGCCTGGGCTCCTGCTCAGCTTGGTTTGGAAGCTCCAAGACCAATATCTGAAGAAAGAAGTTACAGAAGCCGGATGGCCTTATAGGGCCTGGCTTCAGAAGTCACCCAGTGTCACTTCTGCCACATTTTCTTTCTTAGAAACAGGAATATCAGAACCCATCTCTTGATGGGAGGGGCCTCGGGGTTTGCAGACATGTTCTGAAACTCCACTCTGCCCAGCCCTGGCTTCGACGTGTCTGACGAAGCTGTGGGCTGTGAGGCCCCCCAAACGCAGACCTCAGATAGCAGCGTTGGCCTTACAGGGTCTGGCACATGGGCCCACACCAGGCCCATCAGCACAGGGATGGCTGTTCTGTGACTGTTTCTGGTGGACTCTGCTCCACGCTCCAGGCTGACTGTGTCCCTTCCCCTGGGACCCTCTGCTGCCTTCCATGCACTTGTGCCCTCAATCCCTGCTCCTGGAATAAACTTCATCTCCTGTGTTCTCATTCTGCAGCACGGCTGTTAGGGAACCGGGCGGTCTGCAGAGTGTCGCATTGCCAAGGTATAATGTCTTCCTTCGGTGCCTCCCATGTCACAGAATTGTCCTGCAGCCTGGTACCTCTGTGTGTGTGTGTGTGTGTGGGCAGAGGCGTGTGGGAGCAGCTCCTCTTTCCTCCTGTGGCTCGGAGGGAGGAGGCCGCTCCTTCCCCAGTCTCTGCTCTGACTCTGCCCTCGTCCTGCAGCCACTCAGAGAGCACGATGCGGTGCAGCCGGGGCTTCAGTTTTCACCAGCTGCCTGTCATTGTCTTTGAAAGAGGAGGACCGGCTGGTCTGCTCTGTCTGGGCCTCGGGGGCTGTTTCCCGGGATGTGGGCCTTTATCAGCGCTGAAACTGGGGGAGTCTAGGCAACCAAGGCCAACTTGCCCACACTGCTTTTGATTTTTTTAAAAATTGTGGTCAAATACACTTATCATAAAATTTGCTATCTTAATCATTTTTATTTTACTCATTTATTTATTTAGAGATGGAGTCTTACTCTGTCACCAGGCTGGAGTGCAGCGGTGTGATCTTGGCTCACTGCAAGCTCTGCCCCCCAGGTTCAAGCAATTCTCTTGCCTCAGCGTCCTGAGTAGCTGGAATTACAGGCATGAGCCACTGTGCCCGGCGAAAATACACTTAACATAAAATTTGCCATCCGAATCATTTTTAAGTCTTCAGTACTGCTGAGTCCATTCACATCGCTGTGTGGCCATCACCACCATCCCTCTCCAGGACTCTTTTCATCTTGCAGAACTGAAGCTCCATCCCCATGAAATAAGAACTCCGGTGTCCCCTCCCCCACTCTCCTGGCACTCACCATTCCATGGTCTGTGGCTTGGCTCTGAGGCTGACCACTGCAACTACCTTTTATAAGTGGAATCTGTGGTCGCTGTCCTTTTGTTTTTTTTTTTTAGACAGTCTTGCTCTCTCACCCAGGCTGGAGTGCAGTGGCACAATCTCGGTTCACTGCAAACTTCTGCCTCCTGGGTTCCATCAGTTCTCCTGCCTCAGCCTCCTGAGTAGCTGGGATGACAGGCACATGTTACCACACCTGGCTAATTTTTGTATTTTTAGTAGAGACAGGGTTTCACCATGTTGGTCAGGCTGGTCTCAAACTCGTGACCTCATGATCTGCCCACCTCAGCCTCTCAAAGTGCTGGGATTACAGGCGTGAGCCACTGTGCTTGGCCAGTAGCTGTCTTTTTATGACGAGCTTAATTCACTGAGCATGATGTCCTCACAGTCCATCTAGGCTGTAGCAAGTGTCAGAATTTCCTTCCTATTTCGGCTGATTCCCTGCTTTTAAAGGCCATCATAGGACGTTAAAATTGTGGCCATTACTGGGCGTGGGGGCTCAGGCCTGTAATCCCAGCACTTTGAGAGGCCGAGGTGGGTAGATCACCTGAGGTGAGGAGTTCGAGATCAGCTTGGCCAACCTGGTGAAACCCTGTCTCTACTAAAAATACAAAAATTATCCTGGTGTGGTGGCGAGTACCTGTCATCCCAGCTACTCGGGAGACTGAGGCAGGAGAATCACTTGATTCTGGGAGGTGGAGGCTGCAGTGAGGCGAGGGTTGCACCACTGAACCCCAGCCTGGGCAAAAAGAGTGAGACTCTGTCTCAAAAAAAACAAAAACAAATTGTGGCCATTACCGACAGTTAAAATGGCCCCGGCTCATGTCTCCTAGGCCTCTCCAGTACTTTAGGTGGGGACAGCACTGTGGCCCACACGTCCCCACAGGGTGTATGTGGCACCCGATGGTGCTTTGTGCCACTGTTGGAGCACAAAGAGGAAGCCGGGCTGTGGACACCACCAGCCCACAAGGAGGCCCAGCAGGCTTCGGGCCCAGGTGGGGCGTCTGCACGTCTCAGGGCCTTTCCCTGGGAATGACCAGGGACAGAGGCCACACACGCAGCCTCCTCTCTGCCCACTGTGAATTAAGACATGACCCCTTACGTCCCTCCCAGCCTTAAGTCAAGTGGAAAGCAATGGGCCTGAGGTCACTTAGTCCCTCTCCCCAGGCTACAAGTGCTGAATCGGAGACTCTGAGCTTCGGCCCTGCCCCGGGGTCCTGGGGTTGTGGGCTGACACAGCCTGGAGCAGCCACAGCGATTCCACCCCGGGAGTGCGGCCTTGGTGGGAGGGTGGACGCACAGCCACGGTTCAGCGGCTGTGCGCGCCCCCTGCCTACATGCATCCCACGCTTCCCATCCAAACTCCAAACTCATGGGACGGCGCTTTGTGCTTGCAGGATGGTCTACCCCCAGCCAAAGGTGCTGACACCCTGGTGAGTAAGTTACTGAAGCTGCACGCAGCTCCAGGGGCTGTTCTGAAGGGATGAGAGGGCGGTTTCCTGGATGGAAGTCTCAGCTGGGGCTGCTTCGCTGTTCTCTCAGGTTCCCCTGACATCTGAGTTCGGAGGCCCTCATGGCTGTTCTCACGCCCTTTGCTTTCATTGACTTGGTCTCTTATTTTCTATCTCTTTGTTCACCAAAGCCCCTGCAGAGCCGGATAGGTTCTTCCTTCCTGGGGAGGGGGCCTGGGGGAGGGTGTCGGTGGGGGGGTTCCTGTCTCTTTGCCAGCAAAGCTCAGCTCCCTCTGTGGTCCGGCAGATCCAATGTTGAGGGAGGGTTGGGAATCACTGGCCCAGTTGGAGTCTGCATTTGCCTCTGGTTGGTTTGCGGGGGAATGGCGGCTGCCTCTGGAAGGGTGGTCAGAGGAAGCGGAAGCTGAGTAGGGTTTCCAGGTGGGGGTGGCCGTGTGCCAGAGGCGCGTGTGGGCGGCGCCCTACCAGCTCCATGCTATCGCGCACCTCTCTCCATGTGCAGTAGGAAAGACGTCCTTGTGGTGACCCCTTGGTTGGCTCCCATCATCTGGGAGGGCACCTTCAACATCGACATCCTCAACGAGCAGTTCAGGCTCCGGAACACCACCATCGGGTTAACCGTGTTTGCCATCAAGAAGTAAGTCAGTGAGGGGGCCAAGGGCAGAGACCCGGGCAGTGGCAAGTGACCGGGAACATCGAGGTCTCTCCTTGTGTTCAGGACAGAGTGGGGTGGCGGCTAGCCTTGTGCTCCCGGAGGGTAGATGGGAAAGGCCATTCACGCAGCATCTTACTGAGCTCACATGGGCTCCCTGGGGGTAAAACGGAGCTCCTTCTCCAGAGGCTGCGTCTCACCCAGGGATGGCGGCTCCTGCTGCCCCCTCCCCTCCTCCCTGTACCTGTGGCTGGCCCTCCCGCTGAGCCACCTACCTCCATACAAGGCTCCAGGTGGACTCCGCTCACTGACCAGAGATGGCAGGAGAGGGATACCTGTTTACTGTCCTTGGACCCTAGAAAGAGGATGCTGGCAGAGCTGTGGTCACTGTGTCCTCAGATGAGGTGAAGCAGGCAAGGCAGTTGGCCCCAGACCTCAAGGGAATCGGCTGACCCATAACGCCCTTGCACTCTGGGCCAGGTCAGCTTCACGGGGAACCAGTGAGGCAAACGCAGACATGCACTTGACCTCTCAGCACCCGTGGGCAGTGGGGCCAGTGACAGTGACTGCTTCTGGGACTTCTGTGGGGCACAGATGGAAGGCATGTAAGTGGCATCTGCGAGTGGAAGAGGAGCGTCCTTCCCCACATCGTGCAGCCCGCAGGACGGCCCTGTGGCCTTCACAATCCGCTTTACCAATTCAGATGTGAGAGAGGTGAGGCCAGAAACCCTGAATCCAAAGGTGGAGCTTCTAGGCCCAGGTCAGGTATCTCCCTAACCCCAAAACGTTTTCTCCAACTGCCACAGATGGCCGGCCCCTCCCTGAGGTCCCCCAGGGCCATGTGCCACCACCATGGGGACATTGGTTTTCCCAGCATTCAGCACATGTGCCATGACCCCGAGGCCCCGATTTTATGGAGCACGCACCGTGGCTGCTTTGCCATACCCGGCTCGTTGGCAAACCACTCACAAGGGGAGCGTAGGCTCTACGGATACCTGGGGGGACACACGCCCCAGGGGAGAAGCGAGCCCATCGAGGCACCCAGGCATGGGAGTCAGGCCACTGGGGTGGTGTGGCCCGATTTACAGGGACTGAGAAGAGCATGGGGATAGCCAGATAATTCATGCTCCAGTTCCTAGGGACAAAGGGCTGGGGAGTTGCCCCTGGGGGCTGTGTCAGGGCACCACCTTGCTGCTGTGGCCTGGCTGGCTGTTTGTGTCCTCTCTGGACCCTGAGGTGGTCCCCACATCCCCAGTGCCTGTGGGGAGAAGCAGCCCTACAGTGTTGAGCCTTGAGCCCACAGCCACACTGGGCCTGGACTTGCACCCCAGGGCCTGTCATGTCTGGGCTCCCCACTGGGCTCGCTGGCTCCCTGGGGCATGGGTGTTCCCCAGGTATCTGTAGGGCCCTTGTGAGTGGTTTGCCAATGAGCCAGATGGAGAAAGCAGCCACGGTACCTGCTCCATAAACTCGGGGCCTCAGGGGGCTTGGCACACTTGCTGAATGGTGGGAGACCGCCCCCCCAAGTTGGTGGCACACGGCCCTGAGGGACCTGAAGGAGGGGCCGGCCATCTGAGGCAGTTGGAAAAAACGTCCTGGGGAGGGGGACACACCTGACCTGGGTCTAGAGGTTTTACCTTTGGACTCGGGGTGTGTGGCCTTAAGAAACCCTAACCCTACTCTTTCTGGGGTCCCCTTTTTCCCTTCCCCCACATGGTAGGCCTGGTTCCTGATCCAGTGGCAGAGTCCAGGAATGACCTACTCCTAGGAATATGTGCAGCTCAACCCTGGGACGGAGGAAGCTCTGGGGTGCAGAAGTGGGCGTGTGGGGCCAGCACAACTTCTGATGAGGGGCACATGGCTGGCCGGGGCATAAGAGGGGCAGCTGTCTGATGGCTTAGGCCAGGCTGAGGGCAAGTGAGCCGTCAGCCGCCTGTCCTGGGAAGATGATTAAGTGAGTCACAGCCCGAGGACTGGCTCAGGACAGGGCAGGAGAACGTGGTGCATCTGCTGCTCTGAGCCTTCTAATGGCCGCTGGTGGGAGCGCGCAGGGCAGGCCTCCTGCAGCCCAGGGGTGCACGGCCGGCCGCTCCCCAGCCCCTGTCTGCCTGCCTTGC